>JABXWE010024529.1:0-32616 GCA_014611495.1 Limonius californicus | reverse complement strand
CAAAATGGAATAAAAACATATAAACACCATGTGAATCAAACATATTTATTCACTCAAAGAAATGATCTCACTCGCACTGCGTGCTCGTGATCTCAACATCTTTTCGTGAGTAAACGTATGTTTGATTCACTTGGTGTTTAATATTTATTAATTCCTATGAAGCGGTAATTAAAATACGAATTTAATTCAGATGAAGTGGCACAATCAAATGAACATAAAAAATCACGTGACTTTTGCAACGAATATCTCAGTAAACGCCCTAACTTTCACCGTCGAATTCTTGGCACTGCCGAAGCTACCTTTAGAAGTAACGGCAAAGTAAATATCCACAACGCGCACAATTGAAATCGAGAAAATCCTCAATAGTTGAAGAAAGTGGACAGTCAAAAGCAATGGCGCTTCAACGGTTGGTATGGGCTCGTTAGAGATCGAATATTTAGACGTTATTTCTTCGAAAAAACTTCAAATGGAATAATGACCTTCGTTCTGGGTGAACTATTAGAAGAAGATATTCCGTTAGAAACGAGAGCTTCCATGTGGCTGCAACAGAATGGGTGCCCAGCGCATTTTTTAGTTGCTGCTCGACCTACAATAAATGATCCCCAGAACACGGATAAGTAGGGAAGGTTTTGTGGCATGCCCCCCGCTCTAACGCCCGGAGACTTTTTCTTATAGGTATGATTGGAAAATCTCGTCTACCAACAATGTCCCACCATAACCATGTACATTATAAAAAGAATTCAAGTTTCTTGCCATTCCGTCTCCCTCGAAAAAGTCTTCCGAGCAACCGATAGGGCTGCAAAAAGAGCACGGAATTGTGTTTAAATTAGAAGGGTAGACATTTCGAGTCTATCTAACAATCCCAAACATGACTTCCGTTTGAAATTTCAATGTTGTTTCTGGTTTTCCCTACTTCCGACTCCGGAAAATTCTAGCAGTGCCTATGTTTTCATCAACTTTATTTTCTATTAAGATTAATCATCCACCGAATAGTTCACAAAAATGGATACTAAACTAAGGCAAGATTAACATATGTAATTTATTAAAATATGAATAATTTAGTATGGCCTACCTACGAATTGCCGCACCAACCCATGTTAGACGGAAGAATAGTAGGAGGAAATGACACCACAATCGAAGAACATCCTTACCAACTTTCTCTTCAGTATTCGCGTAGACATACTTGTGGTGCCTCTCTTATAAAACCGAACGTTGCCCTTACAGCTGCCCATTGCACCGATGGGTAGGATATATTCCAATAATATTCAATGATATTCTAATTATTTTGTCATTCAGGAGAAAACCAAGCGTTTTTACCATCCGCGCTGGTAGTACCACCTGTGACAACGGAGGACAAGTGGTGAAAGTCATCAAGATCTGTCAGCATCCCAAATTTTCCTACTCCAATATTGATTATGATGTATCAGTTTTACATTTAGAGCGTTCACTTGCGCTCTCTTCCAGTGTTAAAACAGTTTCCCTACAACCGAAGAACAGCGATATTTCCATTGGAACTTCTGCCGTTGTTACTGGTTGGGGAACACTTTCTCAAGGAGGATCCCTGCCATCTACACTTCAAGCAGTTCAAGTTCCGAGAGTCAGTCATGATAAATGCGCAGCCGCTTACCCCAAGGAAAATATTACTGACCGTATGATTTGTTTTGGACTCATCGAAGGCGGTAAAGATTCCTGTCAGGTTGGTGAAATTTCAATTAAAATTTCAATAAGTGTTATATGTTGCTTTACAGGGAGATTCTGGAGGCCCCCTAGTTGTCGAAGGAAAACTAGTTGGGGTTGTCTCTTGGGGATATGGGTGTGCCCAACCCAAATTTCCTGGAGTGTATGCCAAGGTAGCTGATGGAGAGATTAGCGACCATATTGCTAAATGCATTGCAAATTGAGTTGTTAATAGAAACCATTTCAAACGTTTTTTTTTTGTATATTTTCCTTGGTTTTATGTTAAGCATGTGCATATTTTCTTATTGGCTGAACTGAGCAGAAATTATATTAGTTATTGTTTCTGATATTCCGAGGTAAGGTTTGTATTTGGGACAAACTACATTTTCATAAATATAGAGAAGAAGTTTGATGTATGAGTAAGTATAAGCAAATTGTGTTAATGGTCTGGCATGTAGTAGTAAATTTGGGGGGAGGACAGAGATGTCCAGCAGGTAGGCCTTTATTGGCCCTCTTTACTAACCCCTGGTTTCCGCCTAATCATAGACTCTCCCGTCAATCCTCTTCCTCGTGCTATCCATCTCCCCTACCGAACTTTCCTGACCTTCCGATGAATACCATGATGTCTGTCCAAGCAAGGGAGTTCAACTCTGTGTTGTGGAGCGTCGCTGCACAACTTGGTGCCTCAGTCGCATAGATGCTTCGCATTCTCCTAGAATGTGGAAGGCGGTTTCCTTATGCCTTCCACATTTGTGACATGTCATAATCAGTTACCTGTTATTTTGAAAACTATCGAGGTTATAAAAAATTACTTAATGCCCTTTTAAAACTATTTTTGGAATTTCTATTTCTGTTAGTGATCAGTAACACTATAAGCAAATAAGTTGATTGTGTACAGTTGTTGTATAGTACAAGGACGGTGTTGTCCATTAACGCGAGCTCAGATATTTACTTAATGATTAATCGTGTGAGGAAAAAGGTAACTAAAACTAAACTCAAGTAGTGAGCTTAGAGACTACAATTTTTACTATTTTATTATGTAAAACGATACGGTAAGTATAGGGTTTTCCAAGATTTCCACTTTGGATGTTGAAACGGTCTCCCACAGTTCAATTCCGTAAGCCTAAATTGCTTCACTTAGACTTGTAGACCAGTAGTTTGTTCTTGAGGCATAGTTTTGATTTACTTCCTAACAACATGCAGAGTTTGTTAAGTTTGTGGCCAAGTTCTTTTCTTTTATTTAGTATAAAGATTTTTTATGTCAATTCCCTGTTCACATTCATGGCCAGGTATTTAACATGATCAGCTTGTTGCACGAAACATGTGGCGTCTGATCTCTACACTTTGTGAAGGTGGCGTATACCGACTTAGTTTCATTAATGTGAATTCTCCATTTTCTCATCCATTGTTGTATTTGATCTAGCTGATGTTAAAGCGTCCTTGCAGCCGTGTTGGGATCCGGGTAGGTAGCTGTAATGGTGTTATTGTCGACAAATGTCGCTATGGGAATGTGTTGATCCGCTGTGAATACAAGATATAAAGTTGCTTGTAGTAATTTGAAATTATGGCAAAATTGAAGAGAAACCCCCGATGTTACTGATCAAAAATGACCTCTGCTAAAGATGATAATGTAGTAAGAAGAACCAGTCTGGCTGACGGGACGCTTAATTCTACCGAATTGACTAAATTACGGTCGGAAGCTATTGGTGAGAGTTTGCGTACATTTAGTGCGAGAAGAAGCTTTCTTAATGTCGGACCACTGCTTTTCGAGAAACAAAGAATCAGTCGTTTATGATGGGCTAAGGAACATGTTCACTGGACTGCATATCATCTCTGGAATGATGAGTCGCACAAAACACATTGAAGTCGGAAGCTATTGATGAGAGTTTACGTACATCTACTGCAAGAAGAAGCTTCCTTAATGTCGGACCACTGCTTTTCTAAACACAGAGAATCAATTGTTTACGATGGGCTAAGGAACATCGTCACTGCACACCAAAACAATGGCAGAAGGTGGTATTGAGTGATAAATCCACCTTCAATATCAATAATCAAACTGGTAATACGTATGTCAGAAACAAAACGCATACTTTCAATAATAAGAAACCCAACGTCGGTAACGATAAAGTGGTGTATTTCTCCTGAAGGAGATGGTCCACTACATATCAACTCTAGGCTGACGAATCGCACAAAATACATTGAAGTACTGCAGCATCAGATGTTATCTAGTGCTAGTGGGAAATATTTGTTTTGAGAAGAAAAGTTTAATTTCCAGGATGACAATGCTCCTTGCCATAGCTAAAAAGTTTAATCTTGGATGCCGACCAGCAAAGTCGATAGAATGGATTTCCAAACCTTAATCTCAACGAAAACTTGTACCAATGGCTAGCTAACATCATTTTGAAGATAAATAAAGACTGAAAATGGATTTAATCCAAGCCCTTATCATCGCCGGATTTATCCGAGAAAGAACTTGGAAAATTCGATGAAAATAGAAGCAAATTAGTTACCAAGAACAAGGGCTGGCTTTAAGTATTAAATGATACTTTTTTTAACTATTATGAAGTCTCTTTCATGTCTCTTTACACTACTTCAAATGGTTTTGCCTCTTGAGCATTCCCACTAGATCTGTACGTGGTCTCGCGCTTCTGGGCAAGGTTTCCTATTTCTTCTGTCACGGTTTTTATCCCTACATCCCTGCGAACATCACTGTTTCTAGCAGCCCAGAACTCATGTACAATACTCCTCAGCACTTTTACTTGCATTCTGAAAATATTGAATTTGGTTGTCGTTAGTTTTGCTGGCGCAGCCTCAACATTAACAATCATATACCGTTAGCATTCCGGGCAACTACCCAAATGTCTTGTGTGTCCGTTATTATTTCTTCGAAGCAGTAGCTTTATTGCCATTTCCTTCAAGTTTTTTTAATCTCTTAGAGATTGATTTTAGTATTTTTCTTGATATTCGAGCTTTTTTCCTGTTGCTCAAGTTTGGATATTAGGCTTTGTAGTAACCGGTTTGTCGAAAATTCTGTTTTCTGTAAAATTTCCTCCTTCTCTTTAGAATCTGGTAATGTTGGGAATGGTTTAGGTCCCATCTACACAGTGTTCTATTTTCTGTCTTCGTTTCTTTGGCGTTGTTTTGGTTTGCTTTGATTACTTTGTTCCTTATTTTTGCCATCCTTTCGGCTACTTCGCATGCTCTGTAGCTGACTGGGTGGGCTTCGCCACAGTTGGCGCAGTTTGGTTTTCTTGCATTGGGAAACTAGTTTTAATTTACTCGTACTCGTACTCCTATGAGTGCCAAAAGTGTTTTCTTTCATTTAGTAAGTTTGTTGGTCGTCTATATTCTTCCGCATACTTTACATTTATTTTCACTTCACATGCTCGTTATTCATCATAACTGCTTGAAATGTAAACTTTTCTAACTTTAGTTCACGTTGTAATGCGTCGTAGTTTTTAGTTTGAATCAAAACAGTTAACGTCGATTTCGATATTTTTGCTAGATTTTCTAGTTGTGCCTGTTTGGTTTCTTACTATTCTTGTGGTGACATTTCCGGCGATGTAGTGCTTTTTCTTTTTTTATCTTTTTCTTTTCGTTTGTCGCCCATTCCGTTTCTCTGATGAGTTCTTCTTCATCAATGTAATTTTCTTCTTCTTGTTGTTGGGGGTTTTTGTTTCAATTGTTCACTTGGGGTCAATTCCTGTTAATGTCCCTTATTTATTACTGCTTGCATTTCTGTTAGTTGCTGCTGTAATAGAGAAATATTTTATTGTAATTCAATTTTTGCATTTTTTTTTAGTTGTCATATATCATATAGGGTAATTTCATTTGGGCTTCCAATTTTAATTTATAATTTTTTTGCCTGTCTGCCGTTGCATCAGCGACGTCGGAGGTCGTTCATATCATAATCTTCAACAAGTAACACCTGGTATGTAAGTTTTCACTGCGTCTGCAGGTGCTATGCAACAGAAAATAAAACACAGGCTTACTGATCTGTCAATAAACATTGGGCAGTTGTAGTGACCGGGGGTCCTCCAGCTCCATACCCCTGGATTGGGATCCGAATAGAATATGGAAGCTCGTCTGTCGGCTAGCAGCTGTGGCCGCAGTCATTCCTAATCATATAGCAATTACTACAATTATGCATATCTTCTGGTGCGCCAATCCTCCAGAGGGAACTAGGCAATTGGACTACGCTGTACGTAATGTTACATTCATAATAATAATAATAATAATGATTCGACTTAGGCGCGTTTTCGTTGCCAACTCTACCAACTGACTACTTCCCGAATGATTGCTATGTGAATAATGGAAGGCGCAAGCTTTTGCAGCACATCTAACACAGGTGTTCACACCCTTTGAACCTGAAATTACCGCTGAAGATGAAGCAGAAATACATCAATACCTTGAAGCCCCTTTAAAAATGTGCATGCCCTGCAAAAAGTTCAAAATCAGCGAAGTAGAAACGACAATTCTTAAACATCTAAACCCGAAAAAAGCATCAGGCTACGACTTATTGACGGGTAAACTCCTTAAAGAGTTACCAGAAAGAGGATTCAGATTTATTACGTACCTGTTCAACTCCATAATGAAGCTAGGTTATTTCCCTGACCAATGGAAGGTGGCTAAAATAATATTAATACCCAAGCCAGGAAAACCCAAGGAAGAAGTTACATCCTACAGACCTATAAGTCTATTGCCAGTAGTATCAAAGGTATTTGAGAAACTATTATTACAAAGACTAAAACCCATAATGTTGGAAAATAATCTGATACCTGAACATCAATTCAGCTGTCGAGAACTTCATGCTACAACTGAACAGATTCACCGTGTTACAGATAAAATTAGAAAAGAGATACTGCTCTGCGGTATTTTTAGATGTCACGCAAGCATTTGATAAATTTTGGCATGTTGCTGCTTTATAAGATCAAAAATACATTGCCACCAGACATCTATCAAATACTTAAGTCGTACCTTACAAATAGATATTTTCAAGTGAAGCATGGTAATACTATCACATCTCTACATAAAATTAATTCCGGGGTTCCTCAAGGCAGCGTTTTAGGGCCCAAATTATACATTTTGTACACAGCAGACATACCAAGCACTGACAGGACAATGATAGCCACTTTTGCTGATGATTCAGCTATACTTGCTTCACATCATGACCCAGTTATAGCATCTCAATATCTTCAAGAACATTTAAATCAATTACAAACATGGCTAAAAACATGGCGGATAAAAGTAAATGAGTCGAAATCAGTCCATGTAACGTATACTTTAAGGAGGGGGACGTGTCCACCAGTACAACTTAATAATCAACATATACCACAAGCTAACTCAGCTAAATATCTTGGGCTACATCTTGACAAGCGACTGACGTGGAAACAACACATTTGGGCCAAAAGGAAACAACTTGGCCTATTGTTCCGTAAAATGTACTGGCTACTAGGAAGGCGTTCACAATTATCATTGGAAAACAAACTTCTATTATATAAGACCATCATCAGACCTGTATGGACTTACGGTGTTCTAATCAAAAGTGTTCAGAATCATTGTTGATGCTCCGTGGTATGTTTCGAATCAAGTTATAATAAGTGACCTTGGAATAGACTCGGTTAACGAAATAATACAAAAGACCAGTGTAAGATATTGCGACAGAATTAGTGTGCACCCAAATAGACTCGCAGAGTGCTTGTTTGACGAGGATGACAACGAACGAAGACTCAAAAGGTCCGACCTACCCAATCGTTTTATTTAGTAAAATTAAAAAGAGTTAATTGTTGCGTTATCATCTTATCATTTTTATCATGTATGTCAAAATTAATTAGTTAGTTTAAGGTATGGTCATTGGATTATATCTAGCATGTTATCGTATATATTGTCCATTATATATTATTATTACTATTATTGTATATTAGCACAAAATTTACTTAATGTCTGTAGACAGATTGTAGAGTAATATTAAAAAAATTTAGTAATGTTAAGTCTTTTATAAACTATTTATAGAAGTAAAAAATATTTACTTCATTCTACTTGCTTAAGGGGATCCTAAACCGACCTGGCAAATAAAAATTAAATTAACGTGTTAAACTTAAGCTTAAATTATTATACATCCGCCTTTTTTCATGCGTAGCATCTAACGGATTTCAAAAAATGGTTAGTAATTTATTACGTGTCAACTTGAAGGGCGGTGACGGCGGTGATCAAAAATTCAAACTACCTTATATAGCGGACCAAACTTAAGTTGACTAGTGAGAGTTAACTCAGACATGTGACTCACGCTAACCTAAAAAATGATAAATTTATTAATAAAATGTCAAATATAACGGCAGAGAACATGTTTGTTTGTGGTTAGTGGCGGATTTACGATCTTACAAAGATTTTAGCGCCCTTGTCAAATTATTAATTTGACGCTCCCGGCGGTAACATTTTTTTAAGTATTTGGTGTTTTTTGAAACCCTTTCTAGGTGGCGCTCTTGGTAGCTTTCCCTTAGTCAATGCCAATGCCTGCGAGCATAACATCTAAAATTGGATATAAGAGGTAGACATATGCAAACATAGAAAATGATTAAATATGTATACTAAAAATATAAAAGAAACATAGTAATCCGTTATAATAAATAAGATTTTATAGTACTCGTACCTAAAACAATTATTATTTAAATAGGTGGTGTGGTGGACTGCGAATTCATGCCGTATTTAGATAGGTAGAAAACATTTCTGAGAAATTATTAATTCAATTTATCCACGTCGTCGGGCTTTTGGAAACTTCTGGCTGTATACGTTTTCTGCCGAAAATTTGCCGCCGTAGGCTTGAACCTGAATTAACGGTGTTTAACGCGTTAATACAAAACTACAAAACTGACGGAGCTCAACTACGGCTAGCAATGTTAGAACTAAGAGAACCTAATTATAAGATGGCGTTGAATCTTCTTGCTAAGAACTATATTAAAAGGTGATAAGATAAGGATGAACTAACAGACATGAGCTTGCAGAATAAATTCTTATTGGGATTAAGTACATAACTCCTGCTTAGCCTAACGGGAAATACACCAATGTTTGTAGTAGGTAATATTGAAAAGCAAAGTAATTACTCAATCTTTTAAAGAAAAACATGTATTCTTATATCTTTTTACGTATTAATTAAATATCTGGCAGTTATCTCTTGCAAATAATAATAGAATTATTAAAGAGAAATCAACTCAAATGTGGTTGGTCAATTATTTTATTTCAAATTGGAATACAGACAGCCATAATTTTAATAGAATGTTAGCTTAATTAAAAATAATAATTGATATGTTTAAAAAGTTGCTCAAAATCATGCAGAATTTAGTAATCTTTGACAAATTTCGTTATAACCTTCAAATATAAATTCATAATATGTTTGTTGTTTGTTTGTATTTATTTAACGTCGGCCTATTTGTGCTACTATGTCTAACAACCGACGCCAGGGAGCGATGCTACCACACCTGGAAATTTAGCCTGTTTGAGGGTTCTTTTGACGTGCCCAACAACACTTGGACACGGGGCCTACGATTTTACTTGCTATCCGAGAACAAGGGCCGTTTTAGCGTTTTTTATCGCTCAGAAAAAAAACCACCGACCTCGGCGTCCGGATTCGAACCCGCGACAGCTGCGTGAAAGGCATACGGCCAACCTATCCGAGCTACCGGCGCCGGTCATAATATGTATGTGGGCTGATGTCACATCTAGCGGTCATAATCAGAGCTCGTAGATGGCTTAATGGGCCACTAAACTGACTTAAATTTAGCTAATATTAGCGTTTAACTTATATTTAACTAGGAATTACCGGTGAAGCGAAATCACTGCCAGATTAGTATTCAGATAAAAATTATGTAAATGTTTAAACTATCATACGATGTCTGATCAAAATGTATCCAGAACGGCTTTATTTAAAAAGAAATTACAAGATTTATGAAAATAATATGTAATCGCCTTCAAAGTCTTCCCCTTCCGAAGCCAAACACTTAATCCAGCGTTGCTGCCATTGCTCGAAACATTTTTTAAATTCTTCTTCTGAAAGAGCGAGCAGCTGCTTCGTCTTGTTCTGCTGTATCTCCTCAATGTCTTGAAATCTTTTTCCTTTTAAATGGAATTTGATTTTCGGGAATGTAAAACAGTCGCTGGGAGCAAGGTCTGGTGAATAGGGTGGCTGGCGTACCTGAGGAATACGGTGCTTAGCAAGAAACTGCTGCACAAGTTGCGATGCGTGAGCTGGGGCATAGTCATGATGCAATTGCCACTCGCCATTCCCATGCAAGTCCGGCCATTTCCGACGAACTGCGTCCCTCAACCTCGCAAAATTTGGCAGTAATACTCCTTGTTGATTGCCTGGCCCGATGGAGCGTATTCATGATGCAGAATTCCCTTGAAATCGGAAAAAACAGCCAGCATCGTCTTAATATTGCTGCGGCTTTGTCGTGCTTTTTTAGGTCTGGGAGACGTTGGGGTCTTCCACTGTGAAGATTGGGCCTTAGTTTCAGGATCATACCCATAACCCCACGTTTCGTCGCCAGTTCGTCGATTGTTTTTACAAGGTTTTTGTCGTTTTTGACGCACTCAAGCAACTCAGTAGCAGCTGAAACACAGGCATGTTTTTGCTCCACTGTGAGGAGTTTTGGTACAAATTTGGCTGAGACGCATCTCATACCCAAATCGTTCGTAAGAATTGATTGAACTGAACCGAAACTAATGTATAGGTCTGAAGATAACTCACGAATAGTGATTCGGCGATTTTGCCGCACAACCGTGCGCACAGTTTCAATATTTCTTTCACTTTTGCTGGTTGTAGATCTTCCAGAACGCGGATTACTCTCAGCACTTTTACGACCATTTTGAAAGCGTGTATACCACTCGTAAACTCGTGCACGGCTCATATAATCTTCCCCATAGACTTTCTGTAACTTTAAATATGTATTTTTACAAGTGTTTCTAAGTTTTTGACAAAATCTGATACAAATTCGTTGATCACTTTTTTCAGACATGATAAATGCGCCAAACAGATACACACTTGTCACCAAAAACATTACTGTGAAACAACCGACTGAGTAAGGCCAATGTGATTCACAGCACATATGTAATAGATGCCAAGGTCACTTTATGCAAAACCACATCCCTCAGTGTTCAGTCATTGCAAACTTATGAAACCATTCTGGATACATTTTGATCAGACCTCGTATGCCACTTTCAAATATACTTGCAAAGCCTTCATTGGGGTTATAATTTCAGCCCCTCCTATTTCAAATTCAAATTTCCCGGTGACGGGAAATCTGCGCCAGTTTGCTATTTAGATCTAAAAATTATGTAAATGCAAAACGAGAACCGCAAACGATTATTTAACGACGAAGTGAGATTTTAAAAAGCATTTATTTTAAGAACATACAATTCGTCGGAGTTCTACTCGATACAAGATACAAAATGGAACTAAACTAAAAGTTTATTCTAACAGATAATATTAATTTCCAGCAGCTGCAAGTTAAATAGACAGCAGTGCGATAATACCATATCTGCATCGACTCATCATATTTTAATCACATAACTCGCAAGAAGTGATTTAACCTGTAGCTGCGTAACAGTTTTGTTTAAAATCTTATCTTTTTTCTTTTATAGTTGAATTGAAAGCACAGAAACAACCACTTACATAACATTACATATATGTAGTAACTGTTAAAAACTTAAAGCCTGATATTATCAAGTGCTTGATAAATATAATAACAAACCAATGTCGATTCCCACAAGATTTTGTGGGAATCGACATTGGTTTTTTATTATACTTATTCAATCTATCCCACTATGAGACCCTGTGACTACAACAAATTTATTTATAAGTGCTTGACATCTGTTTAAAAATCAATTGGAATCCAATTTTATAATAATTACAAAACCTTGTATATTAAAATAAACCTTACAGTAAATTGAAGGCTGAAATGTATTTAATATCGTAAGTGCACGAAATAATATCAGCTTCAATAAAGTATTTGATAGTGCAAGATGTGCGACAGTGCGTGTCTACGTCTGGGTTTCCATTCGTCCAGGCCGTTACGGAAGATCAAATCCAGTCTGCTTGCAGGTAAAACATCACTTATTTTTATAAATTGTTTATAGACTTATAGACCTATTGGTAACAAAATTGTACCCATATTTTCCAAAATAATTCAATTCACCGATATTCATACAACATACAAGGCATGAAGCTCTAACTTCATTATGTAGCTGAGAATAAGTAAGAATGGTAATACCACAGGGTATTTAAAAATTGCACCGATTTTCCCCAAAATATATTTTAATCCACTACACTTACGTACGTAAAAGAGACGACCCTATTTTCTTTTCTTTTCTTTTGTGACTGGGGCTACAAATTAGATTTTAGGTACTGCACCACACTCTGAAATGTATGAACAATATTTGTAAGAAATCCGTTTGAATGAAGTTTGTACATAACTACTTAGTCACTCCACTGTTATTTCCTCTGGGATACCTACGATTTAATTCCTGTGGGTAATGTTAAATTATATTTCTTTTTTATGTTTCTATAGAGTTGGAATCGTGCTAATGGGGGGAATACGGGGGACTACATGGAAGTAAAGAAGAGTACAAAGCAGATAAATAAGGTAGATCCCACGGCGTTGGAAGGCATTCCAAGCACTCAAGGCTTCTCTATGTGAGTGTTTTTATGGTTCGAGCGTATAAACCTCTTTTTGGAGGGAAGGTTTGATGATATTTGTGAATACCCCTAAGCAGCTATGTTAGGAAGCGAACGTGTAAAATTACAAGATTTTCAGTAAGTTATTTTACTTGCCTGCGTTTTGTTATACTAGCTACAGCAGTAGGTATTTTTAATATACTTAAATACACCGTCTG
The DNA here is from genome assembly GCA_014611495.1 of Limonius californicus. Lineage (NCBI taxonomy): Eukaryota > Metazoa > Arthropoda > Insecta > Coleoptera > Elateridae > Limonius > Limonius californicus. The sequence continues at coordinate 20,052 of JABXWE010024529.1, read as the reverse complement.
TAAGAAAAAGAAGAGAAAATTTTCGCTAAATCACTTCGTACATTGCTCGCTGACGGATATTTTCGTTAATCCACTCTGTAGCCAAACACATAAGTTTCTAGAAAATTCGGAAATGCTGTCCAAATCCTTACTGCTTTAGAAATGATCCTCAATACTTTTACAAATTCAAAATTCTACTTCGTAGCCCTAGAGAGCAGATTTTATTTTCTAAATTGCAATACCTTTTTCACGATCTAGAATCGGTTATTTTGCTGTATAACTTTGTTAAAACCTCTAGGTATTGATTTCATTATCCACTTTATTAAACATTTTTTCGCACTAATCTTGAACCAGGGTGTCCCAAAACTCCTATAGAGCTACCACGTATTCTAGAGGTCAAAAGGAGTCGATTGGACCCAACTTTGTCATATACCAAAATGTACCGTTTGCCCATGAGAGGAGTTCAAAGTTTACTTAAAAAATCACATTTTTGTATGCTGTTCAGAAACGTGTGAACCAATTTTAATGAAATTTGGTACCTGGGCACTTCAAAGGAAGCCACTACTTTCAGTAACGAAAGAAACCCAAAGAAAATTGGAGAAGGGTTAAAACCACCCCACCCCCTGATAAATTTGTTCAGAATTTTTTTAAGGATGATGATACGATTCTATGTTTTTTTTAAGGGAAATACTTATTCATTAGCTTCATTTTTTGACTCTTGTAAAAACTCCGTAATTCGTATAGTTTCGAAGAAAACAAATGTTTACTCAAACACTGATAACCGATATTATTGCAGGTTTAATTGTATTACAAAATTTAGTTGGCCGTAGACACAAAAATAAAACAAAGGTGATAATTTTGATAGGAAACAAATTCATAATCGTCTCAGTTGATTGTTGACAGTAAACTTTTCAATAATTGTTCACTGTTTGTTGCTTTTGTATTTTTTTTGTTATTGTAACCATCGTTGCTGCTTTAATTGTTGTTGTTGTTGCTGCTGTTATTTTTGCCGCTATCAAATATGGATTTCCCTTTCAATGAGCAGACCGACATGTTATTAGTTCTTGGATACTGTCAAGGTAACTGCCGCGAGAGTGTCCGCGTGTATCAGAGAGATATCTAAATCGAAGAATTCCAAATCACAAAACTTTTGCTCGTATCGAATGTCGTCTTCGAGAAACAGGAAGTTTGCAGCCAGCCAGATTTAACACTGGAAGACCTCGACAAGCCCGAAGACCCATTGTGGAAGAAGCAGTTCTTCAAAGGATTGATAACAATCCTGAGATCAGTACCAGAATATTGCAACGTGAAACTGGGACTCCAAAAAGCACTGTAAGTCGGATCCTTGCCGATCAATTAATTCGTCCTTTTCACATCCAGCCAGTTCAACAATTATTGCCACTTGACCACGAATCACGTTTAAATTTTGCAGAAATTATTCGAGAGCGCAGAGTAGGTTACGATGGATTCCACACTAATATCTTGTTTACTGATGAGTCTTGCTTTACGCGTCGTGGCATAACAAACCTACACAATGAACATATTTATGCAGATGAAAATCCACATGCTGTTAAAGCTAGACATTATCAACGAGAATTTAAAATTAATGTCTAGTTCGGAATTATTGACAATTTTTTGATTGGACCGTTCCGATTGCCTGATCGTCTGGATGGCGCTAGTTACCTTCTTTTTCTCCAAGAAACTTTGGCAGAGTTATTAGAAGACTTGCCCCTTAATTTGCGTCAAAACATGTTTTTCATGCACGACAGTGCACCACCTCATTTTGCACGTGTCGTAAGAGAATATCTAAATGAACAATTTGCTGGTAGATGGATTGGTAGGGGACAAGAAGCACCCATTCAATGACCACCGCGGTCTCCAGATTTAAATCCTTGTGACTTCTTCATATGGGGAGCGTTAAAAACAAAAGTATACGAGGTACAAATTAATAATGCTGAACAACTGTGGGACAGAATTCAAAATGGTGTAAACGCACTACGAGAAAACGACGATGTTTTAAGAGTAAACATTTTTTTTCTTCGAAACTATACGAATTACGGAGTTTTTACAAGAGTCAAAAAATGAAGCTAATGAATAAGTCTTCACCTTAAAAAAACATAGAATCGTATCATCATCCTTAAAAAATTCTGAACAAATTTATCAGGGGGTGGGGGTGGTTTTAACCCTTCTCCAATTTTCTTTGGGTTTCTTTCGTTACTGAAAGTAGTGGCTTCCTTTGAAGTGCCCAGGTACCAAATTTCATTAAAATGGGTTCACACGTTTCTGAACAGCATACAAAAATGTGATTTTTTAAGTAAACTTTGAACTCCTTTCACGGGCAAACGGTACATTTTGGTATATGACAAAGTTGGGTCCAATCGACTTCTTTTGACCTCTAGAATACGTGGTAGCTCTATGTCCCAGGAGTTTTGGGACACCCTGTATATATATACGATTGCGCTTTCAGCTTACTTTTCGGGATTTCCTGATAAGTAGAAAAACTCATAAGTGTTAAGAGTTTTAAAGAGTATAATCCCAGTACTTGTAGTATTTTAGTATTTTTACTGTAACTGATATTTCCCATTCAAAAATAAATCTTTTGGGAAATATAATGAGTTCCCAAATATAGTTCATAACAATCATCTTGAACTAGTTGGATACCAACCGAGGGGGTGAAATTACAACCCCACGGGAGACTTTGCAAGTAAATTTGAAAGTGACATATGATGGTTCATGGATTTACATAATTTTTTAGCTAAATAGCAAGCTGGTGCAGTTCAGCAATTACACTGGTAAACAAAAATCAACTTTTTTTTGTGACATGGATAAAACATGGTGTATGTTATGTAAACTTTCGCCAGAAAGCAGAAAATGACCTTGGATTTTCTCTATCGCCCATCATTATTTGATATTTTTTTCTTTTGAAAGTAATGCCAGAATTTGCAATGGTTTAGTTTTACAATATAGCGTCCAAATGTTTGAAAGGCAAAATTAGTTTTTTGTTATCAAAAGCAAAATGTTATTTATTTTTGTTTACTTCCCTTGTAAAATGTATTTTGTATGTACAGCTTGACCGCAGCATGACAAAAATTGCGAATTTTAGTAATGTTAAGCCTTTATATACAATAGAGGTAAAAAATATTTACTTGATTCTACTCGCTTAAGGGGATCTTGAACCGACCTAGCAATTAAAAATTAAATTAACGTGTTAAACTTAAGCTTAAATTATTATACATCCGCCTTTTTTCATGCGTAGCATGTAACGGATTTCAAAAGAAAATGTTAGTAACGCATTAAGTGTTAACTAGTGGAATAGTGATCATGATCAAAGACTCAAACTACCTTATATAGCGGACCAAACTTAAGTTGACTAGTGAGAGATAACTCAGACATGTGACTCACGCTCACCTAAAAAATGATAAATTTATTAAAATGTCCAATATAACGAAAGAAAACATGTTTCTTTGTAGTCAGTGGCGGATTTACGATCTTACAAAGATTTTAGCGCCCTTGTCAAATTATTAATTTGACACCCCTAGCGGTAATTTCAATTTCGTATTTTTTTATGTATTTGGCGTCTTCTGAAACCCTCTCGAGAGGGCGCTCTTGGTAGCTTTCCCTTTGCCAATGCCTGCGAGCATAACATCTACAATTAGATATAAGAGGTAGATACCTACATAGAAAATGATTAAATATGTATTAAAAATGTGGAAAAGACGAAGTATATCAAGAATATAGATATCTAGTAATGGAATTAACAAATGACGGAAAGGATGACAAGCACATCTTGGATAAGATAGGAAAGGGAAGAGAAATAACAAGTCAGCTAAATTCCATATTATGGAGCAAGAAAATTAGCAACGACACAAGAAAGAAACTATTCAAATCACTGGTAGAGAGCTGCGTCACCTATGGTTCAGAAATATGGACAATTATTCAAAACCTCAAAAGAAGAATTAACGTAGTCGAAAATAGTTATTGGAGAAGATGCTGTGGCGTGACACTATTGGATCGTGTGGGAACTGAAGACATTAGACAGCGGATAAATATTGAGACAATATTAACGGACGAAATAGAAAGAAAACAGCTATCCTGGTATGGGCATTTAAGAAGAATGCCAGAGGAGAGGTTACCGAGTGTTATTTGGAACTGGACACCTGCTAGAAGAAGACCCGGGAGGACACGAACAAACTGGAGAGACGGGGTAAGGAAGGCCATGAGAAGTAGGGATCTCCAAGACGACTTATGGCAAGACAAAAATTCTTGGAGTTAGGGATGGGATAGATGCCCACAAGAGCTGTAAAACAGTCGCCACATATATATATATATATATATATACGTTTTCCGGCATTACCAAGCCCAAAATAGTATATCCTCCACACTATACGAAGCCCGACACCTACTTACGAAGCCCGATTTGGCGGTTAAGGTCGCTAGATATTGCAAGATACACAAGTTTGGTTCAAACAAATTCCATATGGGGGGGGGGGCGTACGGTCACGCTATATATACAGGGTGATTCGGGAGGAAACGGCAATATTTGGAGAATATGTTCGGGAGGTCAAGACAAGTAAAAAAGCCTAATAAACATGTGTCCGAATCTCAACCGTTATGGAGATATTAACGATTTTCCACTAATAAAACAACTTTGCCATAAGAAACAAAATCTATTATTATTGTAACCATTTTGACGTTCTCCATAATTTACAAATTCTGGTGCGTTAGTTATTAGATCGTTTTGTTTTATCGACGTATTCATCGAGATGCCTGCAACATTTACACATCAGGAATATGCTGACATGATATTCATTTATGGATACTGCAATGGATGCGCTAATCGTGCAGTTGTTGAATATCAGCATCGTTTTCCCAATAGAAGAGCGCCCAACAAAAGCGTTTTTCAAAGGGTCTTCAACAATGCACGTGAATCTGGTATGTTTCCTAGTGCACGGATCTTATCGGAACGGGAAAATGGTTCAGATGTGGAGGTGCAAGAAGAAATTCTTGGTGTAGTGCAACGTAGCCCTGGAATAAGTACAAGGAGACTTGCAGCCCGTCTTCAAATTTCTCAAACTGCGGCATGGCAGACTCTTCGCAAGAATGGCCTGAAACCATATCACATTCAGCGTATCCAACATCTCGAAGATGGTGATTTTGCCCCAAGACTGGAATTCTCCAACTGGATACGTCAGAATCCTGGAATACACCGAAACATCTTGTTCACTGATGAAGCGCAGTTCACCAGGGACGGTGTAAATAACTCTCACAATGAGCACCGATGGTCGGATGAAAATCCACATGCCACAATCGAAAGTAACTTCCAACGTCGGTTCAGCGTAAATGTATGGTGCGGTATGCTTAACGATCAGCTGATTGGCCCTGTTGTGCTAGATGGTCGTTTGACGGGGGCAATTTATTTGCAATTCTTGGAAACTAATTTAACGGATCTTCTTGAGGATGTGCCTTTGGATATACGGCAAAACATGTACTTTCAGCATGATGGAGCGCCTGCTCATTACAGCCTTGACGTTCGGGCTTACCTCGATGAGCGCTTTCCCCATCATTGGATTGGTCGAGGAGGTTCTCTCAATTGGCCGCCAAGATCACCGGACCTCACTCCACTTGATTATTGCCTCTGGGGATGGTTAAAATCTTTAGTTTATGCAACGAAAGTTGAAACAAGAGATGCACTGCTGGATCGCATACAAAATTCTGCAGCAATCATACGTGACTCTCACCGAAAACTTCGACGCGCAACGCGATCGATTCAAAAACGCGCTGAATATTGTATCGATGCAGGGGGTGGTATTTTTGAACATATGATTTAAAATTAATTTCTTGTAGTATGATATGTTATTTTTGATGAACAGATGTCAGTAAAATAAAGCCTGTAACTAGTAACTCGTGTTAAGTTCTATGAGTAGACTACCTTACCATTTTTCAACATATCTCCATAAGGGTTGAGATTCGGACACATGTTTATTAGGCTTTTTTACTTGTCTTGACCTCCCGAACATATTCTCCAAATATTGCCGTTTCCTCCCGAATCACCCTGTATATATCTGTATATACACTATAGAGAGTTTACTGACATTACCCATCCTAATATGTTTTGCACATTATACGAGTCCGTGAAAACTGACAGTAGCGCATGCATTTAAAATTATGTCAATAATAATTTCTTAGTGGAGTAACTTCACGCTCGCATATCTACAGAGCCCGAGAAACTTTAAAATTCAACTTTTGGTCAACAGCTTGGATAAATAGGCTGCATTCAGGATTTAGAGATTAGATTAATATGTACGTAATAGTTTTATTTTAGTATATTATTGTTATTTTTTTTTAATAGTTGTTGTAATTCATTCTATGTATAATCATAATTGTGAGGAAATGGAGAATCCAAAGTTTCCGATTATAAAGTAGATCTAAACTGCCGAAAGTAAGTTTAAGGTACTGCAAAAATGTGAATAAAAGACAGTACCTGATATTCTACTTGTTCTTAAAAAATCTCTACTTTTATGAAAGAAAATTATGAGAAAGGATATCATTGTGATTTTATTTGTACAGGAGAAACCATTACTAAGTTTTAACATTTTATAAGTTTCTACTGAAGCCTTACTTACAAATCCAAGTGTATATTTTTAAAAATACAAACAAAAAATTTTACAATAAAATAAAATATAATTATAAAAAGTTTTACAGCCACAACATGAGACTGCAAATTAAACAAGCTAAATATTAAAGAGAAACACTGAAACTCAACTTAATGTAACTAATATCTATGTAATGTAAACGTAAATGTAAAAATAAGTAAATGCTGTTCAATATAAAAATTAGTATTTCATTTATTTCTGAATGTATTTATATACCAAAGTTTTAACTTGCATCCAGTTAAGATTTCCCAGAGTATCTTTCTTTTGAGAAATTCATTTTTCACACTCGTGTTTTTTTGGGGAGCGTTTTTTCTAGTGCAGTGTGAATTTGTATATTCTTGTCGCTCCACGATGCAATATATTAGCTGGGCCTACATTTTAAATTGGAAAACAAACTTGAATTGAATGATTTTATTAACTTTTGGAGGGTCTTTGCTGGGCGCTCGCGCAAGGCAGACGGCATCGGGTCGCGCTAGTAATGTATCTAGTAATGTATTATACACTTAACCTTCTTATCTAGCTTAAGAGCAAAGTATCACATACTTGTTATTCTCAACCTGCTTATCTAACCTCTTATCCTGGGTGTTCATACTATATAATCAACTTGTTCATGTAATACAATTAGTCTTAACTTGTATATTGCTGCTACATGTCGTAATGTTAGTCAACTCTGTACATTTATACTCCTATGTTTAAAATAAAACTCCATAGTAAAAAAATAAAGTTTTAATTTGTTTCGGCCACAAAACGAAACTGGCGCAGTCTTGGTAGGATTCTAAGAGAAAAATCGCATTGCATTTTTCGTACGTTTCAACGTTTTGCTTAGAATCACACACACATTGTTCCAAACCGTTCCAAGAAGCATTCTGACAATCGAATAACTTCAAAGAACAACCCGAATTCAAAGAAGGAAGACCGAGTACAAAAATCGACGGAATCAACCAGAATTGGATTCAAACCCAGTCCATAGGGGACACTAATCAATCGAGGTTACCTGGTCAATCGCTGACTTCCAGATCATTGGGATCAACTCAGACGCCAATCGAAGAAGCGCTGAATCAAGCAATCTACTACCTGTCTATGAGGATGAAGTAAGATTATTTTTACGTAAATCAGTGATTTATTAAAATATTTTAAACACAATAACCTAGTATAAGCTAGTTCTACTTAGGTACAGTATTGTAAGCGTGATACCCAATATAAACAATTTATTGTTTATTAAACCAATTGGGAGTACTAATACTGTATGCGTAGGAACCCTTAGTTATAAACTTTTTACTAAACATAAAAACAATCGCTAATAAAAATAATAGTGAACCAGTGAAAGTTAATGAACAACGGAAATTTCTTGCGACCACCTATATTAATATTAGAAGATAACAGACTAATAATTGCAAATCAAATATTAGAACCAATCAACATGGCAAATCTTTTCCCACCTGGCTTTAGTACAACAATGTTAGCAGAAATACCTGTATATGACGGCGATACGAGTAGTTTATCAGAATTCATACGAGCAGTTGAAGTTATACTAAGTCAATTTTTGGTACCTGCACAACCAGATGCATATATTAACAAATTTTTGCTATCCTCAGTCCGCAATAAATTACGTGGACCTGCTTTAGAAGTAACCACAGGTTACGATTTTGCGAACTGGCTTGTTTTAAAAACCACATTAATTAATAACTTCGGAGACCAACGTTCTGAATTGAATCTTAACGTAGATCTTGCAAAAATGCACCAAAATTCTAAAGAAACACCCATTGAATTTTTTTAACCGTGTTAGAAGCTTGCTAGCAGTACTTAATTCGAAAATTTCGCTAGGAGCAGAAGTTGTAGCAATCAAAACCCATAAATTAGCTACCGCCAAAGCATTAGCCCTTAGAACTTATCTAAGCGGATTGAATGAACCCTTCGGTTCTCTTTTAAGAAGTAGGAACCCCCTAGATTTAGAAAATGCAATATCAATTGTTAGAGAAGAATTAGATATTCGTTATTCACAAAGAAATCACACTAATAATGCAGTACATCAAAATTCTAAACCAAATACGAATACGTTAAAATATAATAACTTCTCGCAAAATTCATACACACCTCGAAATAATTTTTATACCCCTCAAAACTTTTCAAATCATTATTTCACACCCCGAAATTCATTTCAAAATTTTACACCACATAATAATGTTCGAAATCCCACGTTGAAATTAAATCCCAACACTCCTCCATTGCAATTTCCTAATCAACGCCCTTACGGATTTAAAAATCAAAACGTTTTTGCACCTCAAAGAGGCTTTCGTAACAATTCTCCGGGAGAACCCATGCAATTAGGATCTACACTTAATAAACGCCCTAATTCTCAAAATTTTAATCCCCATAATACAAAAAAATTTAATTCCCAATCCAGTCAATTTATACGACAATCAAACCAGCCCAGAAACTTCCATTCTGAAGAACTCTTTTATCACGACGAAGAGATAATGGAAAATACCCTAGAACAGAACTATGACCACGAAGATAATACAGTCTACGATAACGAAACTAACAAAGACGAATATGAACAACACGATAACGAAATCGTAAATTTTCCAAACTAGCCTTGGATAATGTCGAAACCTTTAACCTTAATGTTATAAAATCTAACTTGCCATATTTGCTTATCCCTGGTACACAAGATAAAATCTTGCTTGATACTGGTAGCAGCAAAACTTTAATATCACCCTCATTTGTTCAAAATTATTTCCCTGATTCAATTCTCAATTATCAATTCCAAATTACAACTTCACATGGCTCTACTGTCCATGATCAAATCGCAAATATCCCTATAAATTCATTATTTTCTGAACCCGGTACTCATCTTTGTTATATGTTCGATTTCAATCCTAATTATGTAGGATTAATTGGAGCTGACCTTTTTGCACAGATCAATGCCACTATTGATTTTAAATGGATGCATGTTCAAACAGAACACACTGCCATTCCATTCTACTATAACCCATCTAAACTGAAACAAGAGACCCAAAAACGGAATGAGTGTAATTTTACAAAAATTAAAAATCACGAAGTCCCCATTCGATTGATAATTATACCACCTCGCTCTGAGATTCAAATTAAATTACCTACGACTAATAGAAATGGCATTCATATATGCAACAGAATTCATTTTAACAAACATTGTAATACACCTAGTGCTATTGTAAGAGTACACAACAATTACTTTAACACTACTGTAATTAATACATCTAATGAACAACAAAATTTTAACATTTATGATCCTCTAGTTCTCGAACCTTATACAACCAATGAAAATATAGAAATTAATAATACTGAACTTGACAATCGATCAATTAATAAAATTTTGAATGACAATTTAAAAAATATCACGGTAGACCATTTAAATGACGAAGAAGCAAATGCCCTAAAAACATTATGTCACGAATATAAAGACATATTCTATACACCCGAAATACCTCTCACATTTACTAACCTAACTAAACATCACATAAGAACAAAAAACGATATTCCCATTTACACTAAAAATTATAGGTACCCACAAATACATCGTGAAGAAGTTAAACAGCAAATGTCAAAAATGTTAAAAGAAGGAATTATTGAAAATTCAGAGTCTCCTTATAATGCCCCAATTTGGATAGTTCCAAAAAAACTAGATAATTCCGGAAAACAAAAATGGCGGATAGTTATAGACTATAGAAAACTGAATGACAACACAATAGAAGATAAGTATCCCTTGCCACTAATCGAACAAGTGTTAGACAATTTAGGAAAATCCGAATACTTTTCCACCCTTGATCTTGCGTCCGGTTTTCACCAGATAGCTATAGAAGACAAAGACAAAGAAAAGACAGCCTTTTCAACAGAAGAGGGCCATTTTCAATTTAAAAGGATGCCTTTTGGATTGAAAAATGCACCTGCATCTTTTCAGAGATTGATAAATCAATCATTGCTTGGACTTACACCCACACAGTGCATGGTTTATCTTGACGACATAATAATTTACTCGAAATCCTTACAAGAACACCTGATCAAATTACGAAATGTATTTGATCGCTGTCGAAAATCAAATTTGAAAATTCAACTAGATAAGTCTGAATTTTTAAGAAATTCAATAACTTATTTAGGACATATTCTTACAAAAGACGGAATAAAACCAAACCCAAATAAAGTAGAAGTAATCAATAAATTTCCTTTACCCCGTACCCGCACAGAAATCAAGTCATTCCTAGGAATGCTTGGCTACTATCGCAAATTCATTAAGGATTACGCTAAAATCACAAAATTTCTAACAGTTTGCCTTAAAAAGGATAATAAAATTATTCACGATAATAACTTTATTCAAAATTTTAACCATCTAAAAACAATTTTAGTAAACGATCCAATTTTGATATACCCAGATTTTGAAAAATCTTTCGAGTTAACCACTGATGCAAGTAAATACGCCATTGGTGCTATACTTTCACAAGCTGGAAAACCAGTAAGCTACGCCTCACGTACACTGAATCAATCAGAAATAAATTACCCCACCATTGAAAGAGAATTGCTTGCTATAATCTGGGCTTGCAAACACTTTAGATCTTACCTGTATGGAGTCAAATTCACAATCTATACAGATCACAGACCCCTCATTTGGTTAAGAAATATTCGAGAGCCAAATTCAAAACTCACCAGATGGAGTATAAAACTTGAAGAGTATAATTTCGAAATTAAATACCTCCCTGGAAAACTTAACAAAGTTGCTGATGCACTTAGCCGTATTCAAATACACCCCTTTGATATTGAACGATTAAACACACCCGAACCAAATTTTAATGAGCAATCGAGTATTGTAGCACAACGACCATATACACCTGATCAAGAAGAATTTACCATACCTGTTTTAACATCACCACTAATAACACCTGAAAGAGAAAAAAACAAAATCCTTTCTGATATTAAACTAAAAGAAGCAATACCGTGTGACGAACAATTTAATAACGTAACACCTGATGACAATAATGAAGAGTCCCTTGTAAATACAGTACATACCCAACAATCATCAACCCCTGTTATTGACATTTCAGAACAACCGCTACAACAACATAAAAATCAAATCGAATTTTTAAAAGTCGTTATTCCTAAAGAAATCAAAATTTGTAAATTTGACGGATTTATTCACATAACTGTATTCATTAACGAATCCAATCATCAAGACATGTTTAATAAATTATTAATAGAGTATTGCCAACCTAAGACACATTATTATTGTATCTTTCAAAGTGACGACATTTTCGAATTATTTTCACTATTTGTAATTTCTAATACCAATGTAAATTCCCCCATGTTTCATCGCTGTTTTAAACAAGTCATATATGTAACTAACCCAGATTATAAAATACAAAATATCTCTGAATATCATTTAGGAAAAAACAATCATCGTGGAATTAAAGAAACCACGGAACATTTAAAACGTATGTATTTCTGGAAAGGAATAGAAAAGGACATCCAAGATTTTATAAATAATTGCGATATTTGTAGAAGAGAAAAATATAATCGCAACCCTTGCAAAGCACCACTACAACTTACACCAACATTTAATAAGCCCTTTCAATGCTTAAACATTGACATTTTCCAAATTAATAACATTAAATATTTAACGATTATCGATGCATTCAGTAAATTCACTCAAGCATACCCCTTGAACTCAAACAACAAAATTGACATAATCAATGCTATTCTGAAATTCTTTGCCAATTACGCCATACCTAAGAAAATAATAGCAGATAATGAATTCGATAATATAATTATTAAAGAATTCATGAAATTACACAAAATAGAACTGCATATCACAACACCATTACATCATGAGTCAAATTCACTAATTGAACGGGTACATTCAACTTTAATTGAACATTTCCGATTACTAGAATCAACCCCAGAAAAAGACAGAATGATTTATTGTATACTTGCTTATAACAATTCAATACATTCAAACCTCAAATTTACACCCTTAGAAATATTATTTGGCCATACCGATAACCAGAATCCTTACGAACTTTGTACTGATAGATTCTACGAAATCTACATTAACGATCACAAGCAAAGAATGACACAATTTTATGACGCCATAAAGATTAAACAAGATAAATCGAAACGAGAACGTAACAAAACCATTAATGACGAAAGACAACTTGTGACTTTCGAACTTAATCAACAAGTATTTTTGAAAAATGACAGACGTAACAAAAAAGAACCAAAATTTAAAGGACCATTCAAAATAATAAAAATACTTCATAATAACAGATATTTAGTACAGAACCCTCAAACCTCAAGAACCCTCGAACGACATTATAATGAACTCCTGACTGTTGCAGGACAATCATCATCTTCACCCTTACCTGGTGTATCTACCCGATCATAGGAGATGTAACAATTACCCCCCTAGCTGATAACCCTGGACTTTATCCACTTACACTTGGTACAGCCCAAATCAAGGAAAGTGAATGGACCCTAATTAAAAATATAGATTATACCTCTACTATAGACGATTATGTTATTCTACGCACTAATCTTTTATCAATTATCAAAGCCTTAGAAAATAAGTCATTTATATTAGAACATAAACAAAAACAATTTGTAGGTAATATAACGGTTTCTAATGACAACTACCTAATACTAATTAAACGATATATTGAAAGAATTGATCAATTAATCAATCAAATATTTCCTGAAAGTACTACGAAACATAAACGTGGGCTTATCAATATGTTAGGCACCGGTATTAAATTTTTAACTGGAAATCTAGACACCGCTGATGGCGAAAAATATGAGAGTGCAATTTCACAATTACAAAAACATAAAGACTCTAATATTAAAATTTTAAGTGAACATACACACATGTTAAATGACACCGTAAATGATTTAAAGATATTACATTTCAATCAAGAAAATCTAAATTCAAATTTAAAAAAAGTAATAACTCAAAACGAGGAAATAGCTAGAATATTTTACACATTTTCTATACGTAACATTTTAAACGAAGCTTTATTTTCACTACAATTATTTCTTGATACCTGGAGTGAACTAGAAACTGCATTAACCTTTGCGCAAAAACAACAAATGCACATGTCACTATTAAGTAGCCAAGATTTAATCTCAACCTTGAATCAAATCTTACTCTTCCTTAGTCAAAAATCTGATAATTCTTTAGATTTACCTTATCCTGTAAAAATAATAAATTTACATCAATATGAAAATATCATAATAACAAAAGCCTACCAAATCCAGAATCGTATCACCTTCATTTTTGAAATACCACTTATTGCAAAAACTCAGAACTATAAATTGACACAACTAATACCCTTCCCAATTTACATTAATCAACAAAATTATAGGATGATCATACCTACCTATAACACTATTCTATTTAATCCTTTAGAATCAATACCAATTGAGAGTGATCACTGCACTTTAGTTAACTTGCATAATTATTTCTGTTATCAAAAGAATCACCTCAAAATATCAAATAACAAATTATGCGAAACTCAGTTATTATCTTTTAATCCAAATCAAACCTGCACACCTTATCTTTTTGAACTCATTAATCTAAAGGTGTCGCAAATCGATGAATCTACTTGGCTTATAACTACACCTTCCGAATTATTAATAGACGTAAAATGTAGTGATAAAAACTATAAAAAACTAATCACCTTTTCAAATGCTATACATCTCACACCCGATTGCTTGGTTTTAATCAATCATGATACTCTGCTATTTAATATGAAGACCACTTCAAACAAAATGAACGTTTTTCAAATACCCAATATTAATAAACTAAATATCAAGAATATAAATACAATTAGTGTTCCTAAATTAGATCTAATACCTATTAACACGAAAAATTTGATCCACAATCAATTACTGCTGAACAAACAACAAGCCATATTAGATTCTGTCAATAATACTAATAATGTACATACTTATATGTCTGTTACTTCAATATTAATTATAACCATTGTTCTACTTTTAATTATAAGTTCTGTAGTATATCTATATTGTAAACGACTCTCCTTAAAAGACCGATTTATTAAATATATGTACAAAAAATCAATAAATGTACCACTTGAGTTAATTGAAGCAAAAATTTAATATATTTTAGCGAATAAAATACGCTCCGCAAAAAAAGTTTAAAAATCGTTACAAATAGGCTTATTAAGTTTATTTGGTGAATATGTAGGGTATATAACTGCGTATAGTTCACGGTTTTGAACACAAAACAAAAAAACAAGTTGTTTATATCAGATTATGTGGTCGGCGGTCGGCGATTTAAAACATCCGGTAAATCCTAGTGGAATTCCGTCGTGAATGGTGCGAGAGGCGGTCACACTTTCCGAAGCGCTACCTGCGTCGATCTAAAAATAGACTGGGACGAAGCCTTGAAGTACAGGCCACTCAAAAGTCACGGACCAAATTTCAAATAAGTCAGCTTGATAACTATACCATGTCCTTTTTCGTTTATTCGGGAGTATCACAATACCTTATTAGAGCAGTTACATCAGCGGTTAACACGTTAAGCGCCATGAGTACCCAGAAGGATGCACGATGAATTTGTTCAGGGAGCCGCGTGTATCCCGGTGTCTGCTCAGCCAAGGTTAGGTTCACTTGCCTATAGCATCCCGAGCGATGCACATTCTCTATATTAAAGCACGGGCACTCGAAGTACGTGGCCCGGTGGGCTAACCACTGAAATGGCCTCCAAATTTTCCTATCCTAAGTTTATGTAATAATAGTTTAATAAAATAAATTTTTATTCTTTATAGAACATATAAAACGGTAAATACATGTTAGAAAATGTAAAATGAACATAAAAGCTGACTAACAAAATAATACATGAAAACTTATAAATAAATGAATTACAGATTATTTGCATGTACTGTAGTGTACTTGAAAAAAGCAACTCACGCACATATATTTATTGCACGGCACACATTTATAATGAGTTTGTGGTGTTTTCTTCTGTGCAACTACTCTTCCTTGTTGTATTTTTATTTTTGCATAGCACGTTGTGCAACGACTTTTTTTCGGAGTCATTTCCAAATAATGATTTACGTCAGCGTATGTTCGATTTTCTGACTTATCTACTTTCAACAGCTTTTCCGCTATTTCTTCTTTGAACCTGGTTATATTCATTTTGGTTTTAGTCACATCATGGAAGAGAATGTACGCATTTACCACAGCCATTCCTGTCAACATTTCAACCGATAGTTTTCTATACCATTTGACTCCCTTTCGAAGACACGGTGCGTACGACTTCAGTTGATCTGACAAGTCAATGAAACCTTTCAGCTTGTTGTAATACACAACTGATTTAGGTTTTTCAACTTCTACGCCTTTTCGCATTACTGTTACTGTAGAATCATCATGCTTTGTGCTTAGCATTAGCACATCTCTTTTATCTTTCATTTTGTAACAACACAACCAGTGTTGCTCTGTTCGCTTATGTGTTGTCCACGGCGCAGTTTGGTGGCAATTACTTTTTTTGGGTTATTTTTTCGATTCTTTCGTAAAGTTCCCACCAAATGAGTTTTTTTCTTCAACAATTCATGCGCCAACGAGACACTGGTGTAATAGTTGTCGGTGCATAAAGTTCTTCCCTCATTCAAACAATTTTCCATTAGTGTAAGAACAACTTTTTCCGATACACTCTTCACATTCTCATCGGTTTTTTTTCCACAGTAGACTTTCAGATCATAGGTATAACCACGGCTTAGGCAAAGTTTGAATAACTTTATACCAAATTTGTGGCGTTTATTTTGAATAAATTGTCTGAAAATAAGCCTGCCGCGAAATGGCACTAAAGTCTCATCAATACAAACTTCTTCTGACGGTGTCACTAATAATTGAAATCTTTCTTTTAGAAGCTTTATAAGAGGAGATATTTTATGCAAGCGTCCCGTTGACGGTGCCTCGTTGTTGAAATGCCACATTTTCATTAGCAGTTCGAAGCGATTTCTGGACATTAGCTTTGAGATTTCGTTTTTGTACAATGGTCTACGTGCCCAGTAATCTCTCATTTGGGGATATTTGCATAATCCCGTCCAAAAGATCATTCCTAGAAATGTTTCCAACTCAGCGTTTGTAGTATCTACCCATTTTTTTATACGCGCATGAAGCGAATGGGTTTTTGCGTTTATACACTGCTGTGCGTATAAATTAGTTTGTTCTACCATGTGAGCAATTATTTCATCTGTTATTAATAATTTATAGAACTCATAGGGAGTTGTGGGATTAGAGTTGTTTATAACATTCATATTAATTCCACCGTTTTGTACCGTATACTGAAAATTTTGTAACTTTTTACCATCTACTTTTCCCCAAGTTACAGAAACTTCCTGTTCTTCATCTGAACTATTTTCCATTATGGCATTAGCAATTACGTCGTCGATCACGCGATCAATGTTGGTAAAAGCGGGTGGCACATTATCTTCAGGACCTTCATCAGCAGAATGTTCATCAGATGAATCAGAAATCACATTCTTTTTATTTGAAATATTGGTTCCAGAAGTTGAAGGTGCTGATGATATCGTCGAAATCTTTTTGCTTCGTCTAGCTACGTCAACTGTACATATACATAGTTTAGTCAAAATGTACTTATAAATAAAAAAATTACACTTACTTCTCCGAATTTTGGTGGGCAAATCGTCTTCAGATTCAGACGAGTGCTCGCTTGAATCTTCACCTTCAGGATCATAGTTGTCTGAGGAGTCTATATTAGCATATGGGTCTTCGTCTTCATCAGAAAGAAACTCTTGCAGTAGTAGTTTTTCTAATCGTTCCTGTTCTTTTTCATAACCACCAGCCATTATTGTAGCACGCAGTAACCGCACACATCAACCACAACCGACAGAGTACGACTAAACAGTGACCAACTCTGTTGCAATGACGCTTTTGCATGTTTCAACATGCATTTTTCGTGCATCTGAGAAAATGCATATGGCCAAATATACCATGATTTGACTTGTCGGCCACTGCATCTAATTAGATGCACGCTAATTACTCAGCAATTACGAGAAAAACAAGAAAATCGCACCATAGTATATCATTAGCAACAATTGTACAATAATATAAACGAAAAAAAAATGCATGGCTCACAGGGAAATTAAAATCAATCTTATGGTGGCGCTTAACGTGTTAACCTATAGTTAATTTAATTACGCATCAGTTGAGTCATTTAATTAGGTTAGTTCACTAGTGCACTTTGCTCAATTCAGTTTATGACGTTTTGCGTAACTAAAACTAGGTCAGCTGGTTACGCGACTTACCCTCAATGCAGCACTTATTTATTTAGTTAGATAGCCACTCATTTAGTTGGGAATAATATCCCGACACTTAGCATTTCTTATAATTAGGAGAATATAAACCGAGTCCTAGGGTAGTCAGATTAGCGGTCTACAATTTAGTGACTCGACTTACGCATGAGTTGAGCAATTTCTTTAGTTTAGCGCACTAGTTCTGACGCTAAACACAGGTTAGTTCGTTATGCTTTAATAATAACAATGTGGGAACGGGAGTGCTCGCAAAACGCTTTGGGCAAAAGTGTTTAGCGAGACTAAAAACAAAACAATATTGGGGGCAAACAATAGAGTGAAAGTGCGAGAGTATCCACCCGGGGACGGAAGAGAGGAGGACCACTGCCGCCTCTACAAGGTGCTACATCAAAAGGGGAAAGAATAGCGATTGACACAAACCACCATAACACGGAGGGTAACGCAGTTCAAAGCTAAGTGTCGCAGGCCTAAGTAGCCATTGTAGTCCTTTGTAGTCTTTAGCAGTAGTTGGCAGCACGGGTAGTCTAATAGAAAACTAGAAAAAGGGAGGGACGCGCTTTGAATCTTTATTCTTCCTTAACCCAGACTAATTTCATAGAACTTGCTCGCTTTTTATAAACTAACTACCCGATTAATTACTTAGCAGTGTTTTGATTGGTCATGCATGTAAACGTGCTGCTAGGATTTGTATTGGATGTTTATGTGATGGGGGTCGGATATGCATTCGATGTGTTGGGCGGCTCCCTGCATCACGAGGTGGGCGTTGGGCGCATATTCTAGGAGGACCGGCCGACCATCCTCTACAGCTGGAGTATGCCATGCGGGTAGAGGAAATGCAGATCGGAGGATCGTGCTGCGCGTTGAGTACATCAATGGGGGGGGGGGGGGGGATATGCAAAGCGCGGGCATACCTAAGGAGACATGGGAGGACTGGGCCGAGGAGGGCGGATGTTCCGAAGAAGAGGTTGGATGAGTGTGTGCGCTGGCTGAGGAGGGACAGGATGGCGAGGAGGAGAAGGAAGTAGGAGGGGGAGGGCAGAGGAGAGGGAGCAAAGCAGGTGCCGGTGTGAAGGAGGACGCTGGCTATCTGGCTGTCAACGGCAGAGGGGAGGGTTGGGGGTGCGAAGGAGGTACAATCCAGAGTCGACCTTCCAACTGAGTGGTAGGGCAGTGGTGGTTAGTGCGGCCAAAATTACGTGGTTGGTTGGTCATTGGGACACACGGAGGGAAGCAGTCTGTTACCTTAGAACAATGGTCAGATGGTAGACGTGAGCAGGGTGAAACTTTGATACCAGGGTTTCGTGGGGTCGGGGGTATGGTCGCATAGCGGACAGCAGTGGCGGCTCGTGAGTTAAGAAAGAGGGTGGGCACAAGAAAAAACTTACCTATGTTTTGTACATAAAATCCATTCTCCTATTTTTCATGCTGGAAAAGACGTCTATGACTTTGTTGTCAAAATCCGGGATAGACTGGACGAACTTCTTTTCTATTGATAGGACCGCCAATGCGTTCAGTCGATCTTTTGACATTGTGCTTCTTAGAAAAGTTTTAATGCGTTTGAGGCTGGAAAAACATCGTTCACATTCTGCTGTCGACATGGGCGTTGTACAAATAATATCCAACAGTTTGTACGTTTCCGTCAAAACCTTTTTTAGGTTGTTGTCTGCTATGAACACTAAAAGTGCCAAAATACCACCTACGTCACACATGTCATCGCGCTCATAAATTGCTGAAAGTTCACTTTTCAATGTTACACTGTCCAACATAGGATAAGATTTCACAGTTATCAAAATATTTTTGTGGAAATGCATGCCTATAAGTTTTAAAATTTTGAGAATCGAATAATTTTGCTGCACTTAAGTGATCCCTAAAATCAAATTGGTCGCTAATTTGGCTTAAAATAGTGTCACATACTTCCTTTGCAATAACAGCTCTGTTATCTCCAGCTGTCGTTTTTTGTCTTTTCCTTGCAGGTTCTTCATTATTGCGTTCTTGATTGTCATCGTCAGTAGAATTTCTAATTCGATTAATCTGCTGTTCGAATTGTTCAATTGCCTTTTGCAGTTGAGCACTATCAATCCCGCGCATTTGAGTCTGATTAA
>JABXWE010024528.1:0-40766 GCA_014611495.1 Limonius californicus | reverse complement strand
CCACCCACAGACAGACATTTTTTAAAAACCACTTTTTTGGGTTCCTAGAGACCCAAAACGGATATATCCGTTAAAATCTCGATTTCGAAAATTTTCATGATTTCAATACTTACCCTATACCTATAAGGTATGGGAAAGTAAAAAATAGAACCACTAGTCAACTTATACCTACATAACCGGGAGATCTCCGCAGGATGGAACAATGCGATAACCATCCTCCTACAAAAAAAGGAGTTATAATGCAGCTTGACAACTACAAACCGATTAGCTTGCTTAACCACTACCTCTATAAGCTATACATTCGCAGATTAACATCTAGATTAGAGAACAAGAACAGAATGGTTTTCGCGCCGGATACGGAACAAACGATCATCTCCAATGCCTAAAAATACTAATCGAAAAAACCATCGAGTACAATAGACCTTTAGTATTAATATTCGTAAGACTTCCAAAAAGCGTTCGACACAGTAGAAATGCATGCAATCCTAAAATTTCTGAAAGAGAGTTGATTAAATTATGGATATACCAATATCATCTATAACATTTACAAACATGCAACAACCACTACAACAGTTCATGATACCACACAAAAAATTAACATCAAGCGGGGAATCAAACAAGGCGACACTATGTCACCCAAATTATTCACAGCAGTTCTGGAAGACGCCTTTAAAACTATAAACTGGGAGAACAAAGGCGTAGATATAGACGGCGAAAAATTAAACAACTTGCCATTCGCAGATGACGTAGTGTTAATTACAGACAATCTAGGTGAAGCTAAGGAAATGCTACAAGAACTTTAAAACGCAACACAGATGGTGGGGCAAGTATAAACTACAGCAAGACAAAGATAATGACAAATCTAACCCCTAACGGAAATATACACATGAGAGGAGCGAAAATAGAGCTAGTTGAGAGGTAGGTATATATATTTGGGGTATGAGGTTAAAACTAGCAGGAATAACCAAACCTGCGAACTCGTGAAACGAATTAATCTAGGCTAGGGTGTATGGGGTCCCGCTGCAGAGGTAGTACCTTCTGTGCGGGGTCGGTACACTTCTCCAGAGGAAGAGGAGGAAGAGTCTGGAGAGGGACTTCGGCAACTGGTCCTCGCAAGGGGCCCAACTCTCACTTATAATATTATGAATAATTGTTAATCACTAGGTACAAATGCAATTAGATTTTTACTATATAGGTATAATTAATAGGAAATCTCCGCAAAGCAGTCTTGGGGTAGTCGACGTTTAAGTCTTATATGTATATTTTTCTTGCGTAATTGATGCACTTTTGCACTTGGACACAACTTTTAAGTTTTTATAATATGTTACACGGGTTTTTCTAATGAACTCATCGATCGTTTGCTGATTTAGTTCGTAATGAATTTGAGTGTTTCTGACAAACCACTCGGCGTCTGTGATAATTCGCAGCTCTTTGTTCTGGAACACTTGTAGTTTTCTTATGTGTACTTGTGATGCGCTATTCCAAGTCAGGCACGCATAAGTAATTATTGGTCTCAAAATAGAATTGTATAATAGTAAACCACACTCAATTTTTAACAAACTTTTTCGACTTAAGATAGGGTATAGCATAGCCCTCGTTCAATTTACGGTTGATATGATAGCCCCAGGAAAGTCTTCGGTCCAAATAAACGCCCAGATATTTAACCACACTGTCCGCAGCATTCCACTCTACACTTTTTTCATTAATTTTTAGTTGATTTGGTGTTTCATATCGCCTTAGCGTAAAAACTTTGGCTTCTGTTTTGTTTGCATTAATTGTTAAACACCATTTTTCGAACCACTTTAGTAACTGATTGGTGCCTTCTTGCAATTTGGCAACAGTGTACTCCAAATTATCATCTTGAGCTATTAATGCAGTATCATCCGCAAACATAGTAAGTTGGATACCAACAGGTTCTTTAATATCATGGGTGAAGATGTTGAATAGAGTAGGCCCTAATACCGAGCCTTGAGGTACTCCAGCTCTAATAGATCGCCAAGATGATAGTGCTGAGCCAATTCTAATAGCAAATTGCCTGTCCGTAAGAAATGATAATATGATTTTAAGCAGGTATATTAGTAGCTTAATTTGTTAAAGTTTTAGTATAAGACCATTCAACCACACCGTGGCCTGTGCGACATCCAAAAATAATATTACCGTAAACTTTTTCTTTTCAAAACCTTCTTCAATGATCTGCGACATTCGTAATAGTTGGTGAGTTGTTGAATGGCGGTTTCTAAAGCCATATTGAAACGGTGGCAGAATTGTATTTGCATCTAAGAACTCTTTTACGGGAGATTGTATCGCTTTTTCTAATAACTTGGATATAGTAGGTAGTAGACTAATTGGTCTATAACTATCCGTTTGTTGATGGTTCTTTTTCGGTTTTGAAACAGAAGTATATGAGCCTTTTTTCATTGCAGAGGGAAATATCCTGTACGCATACACGCATTAAAGACTATCGTTAAGTACACAAGGCATTTCTTAGAAAAAATTTTTAAGACACTATTGGTTATTAAATCATGCCCAGGAGCTTTTTTCATGGATAGTTCTCTTACATAATGTTCCAGTTCCAAAGAATTTATTTTTCTCTTTGATCTTATTTAGCAAATAGGCTGGCGTGTGTTCAATTGGTACGTTCCGTTGTCTCGTAACGTAGGATGTTGATTTCTCTATTGAGTTTTCAACTGCTCTGGCGAATATTTCAACAGACGTGTCTATACTGTTATTGGATAATAAATTAGTTGGACATTTTATTTGTTCATCTATCTTTGTGGGAAAAAGTTCCCAATCAACTTGGGAAGATTGTGTACCACTTGTCCGTGTTGGTCAAAAGTAACTAGCACTGGTAGATGATCAGAATTAAGTTCAGTGACAACAATCTGATTTATTGGTTTTATAAAATTTTTACAAAGTACAAATTCTAAAATATCTGGGCGATGATCGGTTCTAAATGGTACGTAGGTTGGATCCATTGGTGCTAACACGAGAACTGCATTTTCAGCTGCATAATTTAATAGTGTTGACCCACTGGGATTATTTGTGCGACAACCCCATGCTGTATTCTTACTATTGAGATCTCCGATTAGTAATACTGCTTCATTTGTCGTAAATATTTCACTCAGATCTTTCGGCTCTAATTTTTTATTTGGTTGTTTATAAGCACACGCGATGTTTAGATTACTTCCATCATGAAGTGACACTTTGACACCTGTGACTTCTAAATTTGATGTTAGGTAGCAGTTGTTCTCCTACGTTTAAATACTTCTTACATATAATGGTAACACCGCCCTAAGCTTTACTGCTTTCTCTATCATTCCGGAAAATATTATATCTTGATAAATTAAAAGGTGAATTTGTTAATAGATGCGTTTCACTTATGCAAGCGATATCGACTGTGTAACGCGTTAGAAAATCTATAAGCATAGATCTTTGCTGTTTAATACTATTTGCGTTGAAATTTGCTATTGTTATATTAGAAAAAATACGCTTATTATTTTGTGACATCACCAATAAGAGTAGGGAGCAATGACAGAAGAAATGATTTGATGTATGGAGTGATAAGATTGATTAATTCAGAAATTATTTGACTTATAGGATTAATGCTGCCCTTTCTGTGTGTTGAGTTGTCTTGTTCGGGTCTGTGATTATCCATTATCGGGTTTTTAGAGATGTTTGTTGGCAGTTTTGGCCAGGCCTTTGCTGATTGAATATTTATAACATTTGTATTATCATGTCCCTGGGGCTTGTTCTTGTTAGTAGGTGGTTTTATTTTATGATTTTCTACAATCTTTGCAAGATAAGAACAGCCTCTATAATTAGCTGAGTGATTGTTGCCACAGTTTACACATTGTGGATCATCTTTAACTGCCTTTGGACAATCACTAGTTAGATGATTGCCTATACATTTGACACATCTTGGATCAAGCTTACAATAATTCTTCGTGTGTCCGTATCGCTGGCAGCGATAACACTGTGGAATTGTTTTTGATTTATGTCTGGGTTCAACTTCCACAATGCAGTAACAGAGTTTTGAAATTTTAAAAATATTTAAGGAGTTATCTGCTTTAGGTAGTTGTACTATAACAAGATCGGTTTCTTTTTATTAAGCATGAGCGTAACTCTTAATACTTGAATTTGATTGTCGCGTAGTTCTTTCTCAATATCTTCAGCGCTTATCATCCGTGGCAAATTACGAATTATTACTTCAAGAGTGGCATCTGGATCCTTGTATGTGTGGTATTTAACTTGATTCTCACCATAAAATTTTGTTAATTGCCTATAGTCTTCAATACTGGTAACGTTAACTTTCAAGAAAGTTCCTTTATATGCGGTTGAAAAGTCTTGATTTTTGGTATTATTTTTTATTTCCTGTAGTACTTTTTGAAAATTATTTGCATTATGCAGGAATATAGGTGGGATTTTTGTTTTAACTCGTGTAGTCCCGATTGCGTTGCTACTTTCTTCATTAGATTTGCTATTTTCTGGTATGAAATATCTGTTTTATTTTACCAGATTATTATTGTCTAACAGATATTTTTTATTATTGTTACCGCCATCAGATGAGTCTAACGGACGTTTGTTATTTGATGATTTTACTTGAGAATTTTGAGAAAATTTTCCTTCGTGTAATATTGTTACAACTGGCTCAACGTGGACGCCTTTATCACTGGTATCCATATTTTCAATAGAATCATGTAACATTATTGTATCATAATTTGTTGATATTTTGATAGAAGGCTTAGTTTTCTTGCTATCCGTAGATACTTTGTTTTCGTATAAGTCTTTTGGCAGCGCTCCAAAATAAGAAATTTTGCTTACCCACTCAGTCGTATCTCAAATCAAACTTTGGTTGTTTTAATCACTTGGCCTTTCGGCCGCACTTACCGCTATGTCGCGCACTTAAATCTCAGCAATATTGGAATGTTCTTACTCGTTGAAACTCAAGCGGCAACTATATTTTCGAGTCATTCGGGTGCTCTGGGTTAAGATTCACGGTGTGACAGCTGCAGGATCGCAAATCACATTGAAATACGCTTGAATTTCACAATATACAACGTCGATTTTTCGAATGCAATCTGTCAGCTTGACAGTTGTCATGGGAACTCAGAAAAGGAATTAGGAGGGAAAACAAAAGCAGAAATGCAAACAGCAAAGAAGTCCTTCATCATATTAGATGTAGAAGAGAGGAGAGTGAAGTAAGAGAAGCGATAGCGAGGGAGCTACAGGAAAAATCAGAGGGAATAAAATACTGCACTATAGAAGGTAAATAAACAAAGCCTGAAATATGCAATAGTCGTAATGCCATTAGGAGAAGCTTACAGTATTATAAATAAGGGCATGATAAAAATAGGCTGGTATAGATGCAGGGTAAAAGAATTTGTAACACCAAAGAGGTGTTACAACTGTTACGATTTCGGGCATGACGCTACGTGCTGTAAGAAGGAAAAGAGGGAAAAATATGCTATCAGTGTGGGCAAGAAGGGCACACGTTAAAACAATGCTTCATTGAGGCGAGGTGTTATATATGCCAAACCAAAGGGCATAGAGCAGACGAAAGAGTTTGCCCCAACTTTAAAAGGCAAACAAAAAAATGAGGAAAAGAAAGATGGCAACAAGAGCAAGACTTTATCATGAGGGTGTTGTAAACTAATCTAGGAAGAGCGGTAGCTGCTATGAATTTGATTCACCAGACAGCACAGGCTTAAATATCTAATCATGTGTATAATAATGTGGTAAATGAATCGGGGTTTGATGCAAACATTACAGTGTGCGGTGCTCTTGCTAAAAGATAATAAATTGCTTACGTACCCCGTTAGACAGGCTTAAAACCCCTGCTGGGTGGCGATGATAGTAATTTATGTCCGACACTGTATTGTTTATTTGGCTTCCTTTTACTTTGCTTTATTATAAGCACACAGATAGATATGAAAGCGTGGTAGCTGTGATATTCCTGAAGTCTGAAGTACCTATATTGACTTAGCTAGATGTTTGTGTTACGTAATTTTTTTGATAACATATACTCTCTGTAAGGAATTGTAAATATCTAATCATGTGTATCATAGAGTAGTAATTTAACTGTCGAGGAGTGCGGAAGTGTGTGGTGTCGGGTGACGTGTGTGTCCTGTGTGAACGTCGTGGGTCATCGACTTCGCCGCCTTCGCAGCCGCGATAGGTCATGGTTGCTAAGTCAGAGTATATCGAGTGATCGTGTAACCCATTTGTTAATTAATATTTTAATTTTAAATTCAATTTTAAATTCTAAATATAAGTGTGTATTCGAGTGATACACTGATTTTAATTTTAATCTTAAATAAACATAATTCTATATTTAAACCTGCGTTAATTCGCAATATTTTAACTTGCGTTAATTCGCATTCTTAAGCAGCGCTAATATGCGCATTAAGCATAATGGATAATTGCATCACGATGCAACGACCTCCAACACCAGCTGAAGCTATTCTAACTCAGCAAAATCAGATTCTCGTCCAAGAGAATCAATTAAAAACCCAAAATGAAATCCAGCTATGGAATACATGGCAACAAGCCCTCGCTACCATTAATACCCAACAAGAGAATATTAACCAATTAATTCTAAGGGTTCAAAGCCTCGAAAACCCAGTGGCGAAACCCGAAGAAAATCAGATAATAGAGAAAAAAATTCATTACAGCACCGACGAAGAGGAGCTGGCGAGAGAAACGGAGTGGATAGTCTAGAAAACTAGGCAAAGTAAAAAACGAAAAGCAAATACTACACCGGAGACTTCCCCACAACAGCAACCGTCAACATCCAAACAACTGGATAAAAAGTTGGAGGAAAAGGAAACTCCTTCACCACCGCCTATAAATTTGGTCAATTTAAAAAAATACGAGGATGTGCGTAACCTGTTACAA
Organism: Limonius californicus; assembly: GCA_014611495.1. Lineage (NCBI taxonomy): Eukaryota > Metazoa > Arthropoda > Insecta > Coleoptera > Elateridae > Limonius > Limonius californicus. The sequence goes on along the minus strand of JABXWE010024528.1, from coordinate 33,872 downwards.
GAAGCTCAGGTTACATTTAAAGTATCCGCTTTGAATAATAATGTATTTAAAGTTAACGTACAAAACGAAGATCAATATCGACACCTTATGTCAGTACAACGAAAGAATAATGTAGAATACTACACATACGAGGATAAGCAAAACAGACCCATAAAGGTCATGGCCAGAGGAATACACCCAACATGCCCAGTAGACACGATCGGGGAAGACCTACAAAAAAGAGGCTTCAAGTTAGATAGAGTTACCAACATCATGAAAAAAATTAAAGAAGATAACCGCACTGTTATGAGAACCTTGCCGCTACATATGCTATCTTTTGACAAAACAGAAGATAGCAAGAAGAGTTTTGCAATTACATCAATCGCTGGTTTGAAGGTCAAAATAGAACCGCTGCGAAAGAAAACAGCTCTTATCCCACAATGTAAAAAGTGTCAAGCATTTGGGCATACCCAATCCTTTTGCAACAAAGCAGCGAGGTGCGTAAAATGCGCAGGACACCACATTACAAAAGATTGCAATTCAGGGAAGCTTGAAAAAGCGAAATGTGCTAACTGCGGAGAAGCACACCCAGCAAATTACCGAGGGTGTGTTGCCGCAAAAGAACTACAAAAACGAAGGGAAAAAACTTTACAAGAAAGAAAAACAAGAACAACTACTGCGCAACAGACGGCAGCGTTAAAGAAAAATTCACAGAATTTTCCTACACTACCTAAAGCTGAACCAATACCTCAACAAAGCACAGCAAGTAATGCCTATGCGCAGAAAACAAAAGGCAAATAGCAACAAGAGCCGAAGGAAGAAATAAACTTATACGCTATTAACAAAACACTACAAATAATACTTGGAAAACTCGACAAACAGGAGAATTCCATCAAATCTATGCTAACCAGAGTTACAAAGTTAGAAACTAGCAAAAAGGCGGCAGCCAATTACAAGAAATAAAAATGGCATCATTAATAAATTAGAATTGCAGCCTGGAATGTGAATAGGCTACTCCAACATGCCCATGAAGTAGAGCTATTCCTTTGGGATCAGAAAATAGACGTCTGTCTGATTTCCGAAACCCATTTCACTAAGGAAAGCTACCTAAATATAAAAGGATATAAACTATACCACACTGCCCACCCGGATAACACAGCAAGCGGTGGTTCGGCGGCAATAATAAAGGAAAATGTCAAGCACTATGAAGAAAGCCATTACAACACACGTGAAATACAAGCAACATCTGTAAAAATCTTTACAAAATACAAGGAATGTACAGTTACTGCAATATACTGCCCGCCTAGGTATGCACTAGATAAAAATGATTATACTAGACTTTTCCAAACACTAGGAGATCACTTTATAATTATAGGTGATTTCAATGCTATACATACCTACTGGGGGTCAAGGCTTATCACCACCAAAGGGCAATAGCTATATGACGCGATCAAACAAGGCAATTGCATATGCCAGTCTACTGGAAAACCAACGTATTGGCCGACAGATAGCAATAAGATCCCAGATCTAATCGACTTCTTCATATTGAAAGGAATCTCTTCTAATTACACCAATATCGAGGACAATTACGATCTGTCATCTGACCATTCTCCAATTATAATGACGATTAGCGAAACAATTAACAGATGATAAAGAGACCGAACATTCGCTTTGGAGAGCCACCAAGAGACTAAAAAGGCCACAAATCCAAAATCCACCCATTCGCAGAGAAGATGGTGGATGGGCAAAGAAAGATAATGAAAAAGCAAAAATATTTGCTGAACATTTAGAAAACACCTTTCAACCACACCCGGTTATGGATAATGTGATCCTACCGGAAATAAACAATATGGAAGATAAAGTCATTGAGCCTATAACTCCAAAAGAAATCTACAAGGAGGTCCAAAAACTCAGTGCAAAAAAGCACCAGACTACGACCTAATAAGTGGGCGAGTGCTTAAAGAATTACCCAAAAGGGGCATAATGAAGCTTACGCACCTATTCAATGCAACACTACGTCTAAAATATGTGCCAATGCAGGAGAAAATTGCGGAAGTTATTATGATCCCTAAACCGGGTAAACCACCCAACGAAAAAACATCGTACCGACCGATCTCATTGCTACCAACCATCTCCAAACTGCTCGAGAAATTGCTTCTGAAACGCCTCAAGCATATCCTTGAAGAAAAACAGCTCATCCCAACTCACCAGTTTGGATTTCGTAACAAGCACTCGACCATAGATCAAGTGCATCGTATCACCGATGTAATTGAAAGAACCTTATAGAAAAGAGAAATATGCGCAACGATATTTCTAGTCGTGGCCCAAGCTTTTGATAAAGTGTGGTACGAAGGCCTCGAATACAAGATAGATAGATATCTGCCTAGGCAGATGAGTCAGATTCTCAAATCACATATCTCTGATCGTCAATTCAGAGTGAAATATGGCGAGGAATATTCAGAACTAAGGGACATCGCAGGCGTACCGTAAGGAAGCGTCCTTGGACCAGTCCTGTACTTGCTTTACACCAGCGATATTCCTACAAGTGATGGAGTGACAACAGCTACATTCGCTGACGACACTGCATTACTAGCCACAAGCAACGAAATGGAGGTAGCCACAAACAAACTGCAAGCAGCCGTCAACAACGTCAACAATTAAATGAGGCGAAGTCTACCCACATAAACTTCACCAACAAAAGAATAGATTACTTGCCAATAGTAATCAACCAGCAAGCAATCTCCCACGCTAACACAGCGAAATACCTACCTCGGGATGACATTAGATGCCAAACTTAGGTGGAAAGAACATGTCAAGAAAAAACGCGAAAAACTTCGCATCAGATTCAAAAAAATGTGGTGGCTACTTGGTAGATATTCTGAGCTGTCACTACATAATAAGTTATTGTTGTATAAACAAATTCTAAAACCAGTTTGGACTTACGGTGTGCAACTGTGGGGATGCACAAAAAAAACTAACGTAAAAATTATACAAACTTTCCAGAATAAAGTACTTCGCAGCATCGTCAATGCGCCATGGTACTTCAGAAATTAAGACATCCACAAGGACCTGAAAGTGCCTATGGCCAGTGAGGAAATTAAACGGTTCGCGAAAAAACAAAGCGAGACTACATGAACACCAAAATATCGAAGTGTTACAATTACTCGATAACAATGGACTTGTTCGGAGGTTGAAAAGACAAAAACCATTCGAACTAGTGTAAGCTAAAATAAGTGAACAAAACAACAACAAAGCATGTGAAAAAAATGTTTTTTAAAATATGTGGAGTGCACCAATGGGAGTATGTCCATCAAAACGTTATGACTTGCTTAGATTTAAGCAAGAATTGTTAGAATCAAATTGCTAGATAGTGTAAACTAGTTGCAATGCATGCGTCACTTGGCATAATTATAATAAAAAAAAAATGTGTATCATAATGTGATAAAGGAATCGGGGGTTGATGCAAACATTACAGTGTACGGTGCTCTTGCTAAGAGATAATAAATTGCTTACGTACCCCGTTAGACAGGCTTAAAACCACTGCTGGGTGGCGATGATAGTAATTTATATCCGGCACTGTATTGCTTATTCGGCTTCCTTTTACTTTGCTTCATTATAAGCACACGAATAGACATGACAGAGTGGTGGATGTGATCTTCCTGAAATATATTGACTTAGCTAGATGTTTGTGTTACGTACACATGCTCTGAATAAGAAATTGCAGTTTTGGCCGTAAATCAATGAATATTTTAACCTCTACACAGTTTTATTTACTACGCCCAACTACTTATTATAGATAATGAAACAATGCAATGTTACAGTATCATTAATTATTTTTATTATGCAATTTATATTAAATCGTGTATAGTGTGCTGTTTGATAAAACTAATTGGTGAATTTTTCATCCCGTACCTAATTATATCTGTAATTTAAGTTTGGCAACGACTACTTGGTGGTTCAGTAATATTTATTTAATAAACGATACAAGTAAATCTAGTAGTTACGATGAAATTTAATTTATTTTCAAATTTTATTCTCGTGTGACATTTGACAAAATCGAGTTGTCATCATATTTGAAGTACTTTGCTTGCTTTGAAAGAGCGAGATCTAGGACGCGGTTTTCCAAGCATCTCTAAGCACTGCAGCTATCATTGGCTTATTGTACACCCTAACTACGAATTTTGCTTATCTGGGGTAATTCCAACTCTAGTAGTGATTTTTAACGTGTTACACATCGCAGTGGCACGGGACCTACGGCTTTACTTCTTATACGACAGAAGGGGCGTTTTCAGATTTCTTCCCGCTAGAAATATCTCGCCGACCTCAGCCAGGTTTGAACCACTGTTAACACTGTACCTTCCCAGTTATAGAACCAAAATTAATGTCATTCAAAGCAGTATTTCAAAGTACAACTAGGTACAGGGTGTTTGTAAATGACTGAGGATTGTGATGTAGGCAACTTATTATACTCATCCCCACTCACTACACCCTACATCAGAACTAGAGTCTCCAATGGCGTACACAGATAAATTGCAAACACTATTCAAATAATTATTGATATGAAAATAAAAAACAGAAAGGCGCATTTACCCATCTTATAATAATTTTATAAACAAGAAAAGAATATAAAGTACAACAATTATTATTTGTAAAACATTTTGTTCAACAAAAGTTAGGAAAAGTTTGCTAATTTAATTTACAACAATTAATATAACTTAACAGCTAAACAATTTATTAGCGTCTTATAATGAATGTTGGAAATGATGAATTAATTTCAAGACATAGATTCACTATTCGCTTCATATTGTCAAAAACATTTCGTAGCTCGTTTGGTATTGGTATTGGTATTAATATTGGTCCTATTATTCGTTATCTTGACATGCCCACCTACACACCAGTTTTAATAGGATGTAAGTCAGTTTCTACAAAAGTATGTGGATTTTCTGTAGCCCATGTTCGATAATTCTGGCTATTTACATAGCCACTACACAAATGAAATCATGTTTCGTGGGTATAGAAAATCAAATTCAGCAAATCATCATTTAAAGTATTATTAAATCATTGACAATAGTCTATTCTGCGCCCATAATCAGTTTCGTGAAGGTGCTGTACAACGGAAACTCTATACGGATGCACTGACACTCCTAAAACTAAACAAATTTCTTAGTATCAACATAAGACGTTTATAATGTAATACAAACCTGCTTGAGCTGCCAATTTAAGGATTTATATCGGCAACAACTTCGTCAGTTAAAATGCTGGGCCTTCCAGAACTTTTGCTCTTACAGATGCAATGTTTTTCTTCAAAGCGTTGACTGAACAGAATACACCCAGGGACCATTTTCGGTTAAAGAATCACTTCGAAAATGTGCCATTAGAAGAAGTGCGCCTTGTTTCTGATTAAACGCCATTCCAATAAATTATAGCCTAAAATGTTCTACTGTAAATACAAAATTAACCTATAAAATAAGCCGCAATGTTTTGTTTTCAATAACTTACCTGTAAGAATAATGATAGCTATTAGGTTCTGAAAAGAACAGATTTTATGGAAAAAACTAGCAGTATACAACGTTAAACGCAAGAAAACAAGGTGAAAAAAATAAATTCGCTCACGAACAGCTATGAACAAAAATGTCAGATTTCTAGTGACAGACCCCTAGTGGGAAACCTAAAAGCAGTAAATTACTAACTTTCATTTTAAATGTTCCCGCCTTTTCCTGTCATTTAAAAACATCTGTAGTTAGGCTTACATCTACTTGTCTGAAACCAAAGCTACATCAGTCTAAAATTACAGTTACTTGGAATATTAGTTTTCTGTTGAAATAATTTTGAGAATATCTTCAATGTTGTAAAATGGTCAAATGTTTTTGATTACTTGAAGAAATAAATTGCTTTAAAGGCATGTGAATAACATTATAGTGTAAACACTTTGAATAGCATTCAATTGCTCTATAATTTCAGCAACTTCATATTACGTTTTCAGTTTAATTAAGTACAATACTAAACATAGTTATTTCTTTTAAATTGCCATTGACAGTAAGATGTATTCTTTACTTTATTTTGCCAAATGTCAGTAAGCTCTTTCCCTCTATTAACAAAGGACATTCACATTTTTCTTGCAAAAATAAACTACTGAATTTCTATCCATAGAAGAAACATTTTAGATATTTTAAATAGTTGGAGTAAATTAACGATTTACAAAATTCCAAATGCCATGTACATACCTACAATGCAATCAAAATCAAGCAGGTTGTTTTCCTTCATCTTTTACCTACTTTGTTTTATCACCATTTCCGTATGTTACTTCCTATTGCACACAAAAAGGTTAAGTATGTAAAACATTAGCATAATTATCAAGCTGTACTAGAACAAGTTCAAGAATTCCACAATCCCATAAAGGTAAGGCCAACAACTCAACACCAATATTTTTTGTCTTTTAATTTTCTATGAATCGTAAATTAAATTGCAAAGAAATCTATTAGTAGAAAAGGTTACGTCAGAGCAGGATCTAAACACTATCTAGGCTTAAAAATACAAAGACCATAATTGCATTATAAGATATTTATTCTGATATAACCAGCATATTTCTTGAGTTAGGGCATCGAATACAAAATCATGTAAATAAACACACAAAGTACAAAAATTACTTAAGCAGTAAATATAAAATATAACAGTTATTTAAAAAATTTTGAATGCAACAATAAATCTTAAATTATTCTGCAACATATTTATACAGATACAAATTTTTAGCATCCTGTAAAAAACTTTTTCAGTCAGAGCAAAATCAGTTATTTATGTTAAACTTATTAGACCATAAATAACTAATTATAAATAAATCCAATTCTACAATTTTCCTTCAAGCAAGTGGTTTCTGAAAAGACTTGTATCTTGTAATTGAGTAGGGAAATCAGTTGTAGTAATTTATATCATGTTTGGGAAAATTGTTTATAATTTCAGCTAATTTATTTATATTAGGCAAATACAGGTATATAACAATTTATAAACTGATCTGTATATGTCTTTAAAGAACAGGCACATCATTTTATATAACATAGTTGAGTAATGAAGTAGAAGAAACACAATAATTTTTAACAAAGGGTAATGGCAATAAGATATGGGTCACGCAAACAAATATTTCAAATAGCCAGATTACATTTTTAACTCCCCTTACGAAACAAGTAACAAAAAAATAAAAATAGAATGTTGCAATCTCATGTACTGTTTTCTTTCAAGAGCCAAATATCATTAAGATTATGCAATAAGGCAACAGTGTCAAAGTAAACCATTTGATTACCTTATGAATATTATAAATAGACTATGTAATCGTTTCAGATTAAATTATGTGAAATATTTTTGTAACAAAATGTCACTTTTAAATTCTGTTGTAGGTAGTTCCAACACTCTTGTTAGTGCAGAATTAATGTGTATAGAAGATTTTGTTAATTTAAGCCAAATTAATACAAACAGTAGATTTTTAGAAACAAAAAGAAACATTTAAAAAACGAACGAAATTATAGAATCAGGAAGGGGAAATGCCTGCACATATTTGGGAGCATCAAAACAACTGAAATAATTTATCCTAGTATATGTAATGCATTAATATGTTATAATTCTAATTTACAATTCGATGAAACAGCATTTCCTGCTAGTAACAAAGTCCATTGATTAACAATACAAAGCATGAGGAATTTAAAACATTATTCTGTCTACACTTTGCTGATAATGGGTAGTTCAACACCCTAGCGTTTTAGGCGTAAATAATAAATAAATTAGGGAATTGAATCAGTGCATCAAAGTTTGCTTTAGACTTTGCATTAATTTATAACTTTTATAAATAAATTATGACTCACTGCAACATTTTTAATATATTTTAGCTTCACTTGACAAGCTATTTACAAGTTTTATAAGAACAGTCATTTCCTTATCTCTTATCAGTCTTTGGCAAGGATAGATTTGCAACCTTAAGTTAGAGCAAACTTAAAAAAAGATTTTATGAATTTCCTTGAGCTAAATTTTTCTGTAGAATGCAACGTTGGCGATTCGCCAACATTACGAAAAACAAACTATTTCTTATCACAAGTACAAATTCTATTAACTTGCACAAACTACATGAATTTAAGATTCCAAAATAAAAACGGTTGAAATAAATTAATTGTTGTTCGGAGACTGACAGAGAGACAGTAACATATCGTCGTACTTATTCATATCTGACTCGAAACTTTCTAGCTGCTTTGTTAGGTCTTGTACTTGTTCTGCTAGCGTTGGAACGTGTGTAAACGTCTCCAGTGGAGGTGCAGTCTGCCATTCTCGATAAAACATCCCCAGCTCACTGTTTGCGTTTTTACTGGCAAACGGCGTTTTCTGTAAAATAAGAACTTGTGTAAATAAAATCACTATTTTTGAAACTAAAATGGCGTTCTGAGAAACACAATTATCACAAAATTATCAATCGGGACAGAAATTCATTTTTAAATAAACAATCTAAATTATTCATGTGACTTGCCTAAGAAAAAATATTTGCGTTTATTTTTTCTTTGAAAGCCAATCAGTAGAAGCAGTGACCTCTATCAAGTTCAGTAAAATTTTCCTTATAACCGTCAAGCGTTAAGCACAAGGTCGTAATTACAAAATCTGTGTCCTCAACCCATGATCCATTCTTGAAATGTGAATCACGAATAATTGCGACTATTTATAATCAGTATATACACTAAAACAATGAGGAAATATTTTAATTATTGATTTATGTTCTTCTTCTGCTCTTCTTCAACAGGCCTTCACAATCCATTCCTGGATAGGCCTCCCCTTTTTCCTTCCACTTCATTCTGTCTTGGGCTAGTTGATGCCATCTTCTTCCTACGTGTTCCGTTATATCATCGATCCAACACCTTTGTGGTCTTCCGAAGCTTCGCCTATGTTGCCTTGGTCTCCACTGTGTCACGTGTTTTGTCCACCTAGATCTTTCTTGTCTAGCGCCATGACCCACCCATCTCCATTTGTTAGTTGCTATGGTTTTGATTACATCTTCTACTTTGGTTTGATTCCTGATTGTTTCGTTTCTAATGCGATCGAGTGACATAGTCAACATCCCGTATATTAACACTGGCAGGATACAGGTGTTAAAAATACTTTCCGTTTTAGGTTTATAGGTATGTTGTGATTTTTTACATCATTCCCAATTTTCCCGTGGCCACTCATATCAAGCGGATTCTTCGGTTTATCTCTGCTGTTTGGTTTTACCTCCCTAGTTTTACTGTATAGCCCAGATATATATGAGGGGTATTTTTTAAATGAGTGAATGACGCGCGAACGCCGAAGTGCGCTTGCGCGTCAGCTCCCAGCATGCTTTGCGCGTTTAGCCGCCATTTGCAGCCGCATCGTCTATCTGTGTGCTGAGCTGTAGAAGTTTATAATGTTTAAGAAAATTAAGTCGCCCGCCGAATGTAAGACACGATCTGTAATTCGATTCTTGAGTGCAAGAAACTGGGCAGCAGCGGAAATTCACCGTCAGATTTGTGAAGTTTACGGTGATAATGCTATGAGTGACAGTAAAGTTCGAAAGTGAGCGACAATGTTCAAGGACGGGCGGATTAATGTGCATGATGAGCCACGCCCTGGCCGACCTTCTCTAATTTGGTTGTGATGTGGATAACAAAATTCGACAGGACCGACGATTCACGATTTCAAAGTTATCAATTGAATTTCCACAGGTTTCAAGGTCGGTTTTGTACACCATTGTTACGGAGAAACTGAATTATTGAAAATTGTGTTCTCGGTAGGTTCCAAGACTGCTTTCTGACGATCACAAAACAAAAAGATTGGGCTGTGCTTTATAGTTTTTAACTCGATACAATCAGGAGGTAGATGAATTGTTGGACCACTTCGTTCCAGCAGATGAGGCTTGGGTGTCTCATATGACTCCTGAACCCAAGCAACAGTCAATGGAATGGCGACACACATCGTCGCCAACCAGACAATTTCAGTACGAAAGATCATGGCAACTGTCTCTTGGGACAGGAAAGGGATTTTGTTAGTGGATGTTATGCCGAGAGGCGCAACAATCCATCCTGATGCGTATTGTGTGACCTTGAGAAAACTCCGGCGTGCCATACAAAAAACAAGCGGCGTGGCCTACTGTCTTCCGGTGTGATGTTGCTCCATGACAATGCAAGGCCACATGTTTCTGCACAAACACAAGGTCTAATCAGGTTTTTTGGATGGGAACAACTGGATCATCCACCTTACAGTCCAGACTTTGCAGCCAGTGATTTTCACTTGTTTCGGTATTTAAAGGAGTTCCTTGGTGGTCAACGGTTTAACGACGACGAAGAAGTGAAAACTGCAGTCATGGATTGGGCTTCTTCAGAGACGGCAGATTTCTTTGACGTCGGAATTCAAAAACTTGTTGAGCGGTATGGCAAATGTTTGAACAAAAATGAAAATTATGTAGAAAAGTAGATAAAAGTATGTAGAATATTAAAAAAATATATTTTAATGATATTAACAGTATTTTACTTCTTATTAAAAAACGGACCTTATTTAAAAAATACCCCTCGTACATATTCGTCAACTGTTTCGATGTTTCTGCCCTGTATTTGTAGAGTTACTTCGTCAGTTGTCATGATTTTGGATTTTTCCATGTTCATTGTTAGTCCGGCTTCTTCTGAGACTGTTTTTAGCTCTATCAACATATTTCGTAGTTCTTCAAGGTTGTTGCTAACATGTACGATATCATCCGCAAAGCGGATGTGATTCAAATATCGTCCATCTATGTTAATTCCTTTTTGATTCCATTTTAATCTCTTGAAGATGTCTTCTACAGCGAGGGTGAAGAGCTTCGGTGATATTGTATCCCCTTGCCTTACTCCCTTTTTTAAGATATTTTGTCCGTTTTTTATTTTATTTCAACGTGTAGGGTGGTAAGCCTTTTCATAGATGTGTTGTAGCAGGTTTTTATACCTTGAATCTGTTCTTGCGTGGCTCATGGCCTCAAATGTTGCCCATTGTTCTATTGTATCGAAGGCTTTGTTGTAATTGACAAACGCCATGTGGAGTGGCACGTTGTATTCATTACACTTTTCTATTAGGGTGCGCACCGTTTGTATGTTTCGGAATCCAGCTTGTTCTGGTGGTTGGTATTCATCGAATTTGTTCGTGAGCCTATTTGTGGTGATATTGGTTAGCAGCTTATACGAGGGTTGCCTTTTATATTTCGGGATTAGAGAACAAAAACAAATATTTATCATCGAAAATTGCTCTATTGTGTTTCAATATTCTCCATGAAGATTAATACACTTTTGGATGCGTTTGAACCAATTTTCGAAGCGCTTTTTCCACTCCGATTGAGTGAGGTATCTCCAAAACATGCATTTTGAACGGATCAACCGCTTCTTCAGGTGTTGACCTCGCAATTAGTTTTTGATGTTCGGGAACAAAAAGAAGTCATTGGGTGCCAAATCAGGACTATACGGCGGATGACTCACCAAATCGACGTTTTCAGTGTTCAAAAAGTCACTTGTTCGAGCCTATATGTGAGAGCTCGCATAGTCGTGATGGAGAATGATCCGTCTTCGGCGGTTGGTTTTCCTTATTTCTTCGAAGACTTGTGGCAAACAAATGGTTGTGTACCATTCAGAATTGACCGTTCTACGTTGCAACAATGGTACGGTTGAGACATGTCCAGTTTTTCCGAAAAAACAGGCGACCATTTACTTCGAAGTGCTTCGAGCACGAACAACTTCTGTTGGGTTTGGCTCGCCTTGGAAGACCCATACAGTCGACTGCTGTTTACTTTCGGGCTGATACGCGTAGATCCACGCTTTGTCACCTATCACGATGTCATACACATGTTTTGAAGCACCGCGATCGAATTTTTTCAGCATTTCTTGCGACCAATTGACACGAGCTTGGTTTTGAGCGATTGTCAAATTATGTGGGATCCAACGCGAACAAATCTTTGTTACGGCCAAATGTTCATGCAATATTGAATGTATGCTGGTCCCACTAATGTCCAAGGATACATCAATCTTACGATAAGTCACATGACGATCTTGCACTATCAGTTCACGCACCGCAGCAATGTTTTTCGGAACAACAACCGATGTTGGAAGACCTTCACGAAATTCGTCGTTGAGCGAACTACGCCCACGATTGAATTCGGTAAACCATCGATAAACACTGGTCCTTGATGGTGCTTCATCGCCAAAAATTGAATTAAGTTCATCGATGGACTGTTGTTGAGTTAATCCACGTCGAAAGTTGTAAAAAATAATCGCACGAAAATGTTCACGATTTAATTCCATTTTTTGGCTGATATGAATTTTTCAAGTTACTGTAAACAACACAAATAGCGTTCGTACGTCAAAACGTTCGGAGTACGTATACCGTCAAAAAAGTTAAACTTTACGATAGAGACGTCAGTTGCCAGATGGCAGCACTAGGGTTGTCCAATCCCGAAATACAAAAGCTATGAGCTTATAGGTCTATAGTTGTCTATGCTGGGTTTTTCTACTTTCTTGTTTAACAGTATTACCAGAGCATTTTGCCAAGTCTGTGGAATCTGATCCTCTGATAGACATTTGTCTAAAAGTATTTTCATCGATTCTATGGTAGCAACATCTGCCCTTTTGATCATCTCGACCGTAACACCGTCTTCCCCTAGTGCTCTGTTGTTTTTCATCTACGATAGCGCATGTTCTATCTTACTTTTACTTATATTAGGGATATCTTCCGAGCCTGTGTTCATTATGTGTCTGTTTTCCATGTAGAATGAGTGGTGTTGGATTTGTTGACGAATATAGATTTTCATAAAAGTTTTCAACAATGTTTGTTATTTGACTTTTATCTTCCTTAATTTCTCCATTGGTGTTCCGTAGCTGGTGTATTCTCGCTCTTCCGTTGGTTTTAGCCGATCTTAAGACTTTCACATTTTTATTGTTTTCAATTATTGTTTTAGTTAAATTGGTGTATTCTCTTATATCCTCTTATTTTCTTCTTGATTACTTTGTATATCTCTACATATTCTGATGATTCTTTTTTCATGTTTCTTCGGTCTTTCATTAGCTTTCGTGTTTTTTCTTTTATTTTGTTCTTACTCACTTTTGAACATATCTTTTTTGTAACCGTTCTTATGTCTGTTATAATTTTGTTTTCGAGTTCGTTTATAGCCATTTCAACATGTTTTCTATGTTTGGCAATTTTGTCTTTTAGCTCTTCTTGATATTTATCAATATTCAGTTTTAATTGTTCTATTCTGAGGAATCGTGTTTTTGTGATTAGCTTGTTTCTTTCACTCTTGGTGTTTAGTCTTATTGTTGCTCTTATTGGTCTGTGATCGCTTCCAGCATCTAGTTTGTTTATAACTGATACGTCTGTTATTATATGTTCTTTATTGGTTATTATATAATCTATTTCATTTTTTGAAGAGTCTGGACTCTTCCATGTCCATCTTCTTTGTATTTGTTTCATACAGTACATGTTTTCGTTCCGAAGGTAGTTTAATAGCATGTCCCCTCTTTCATTTGAGGAACCAGGTCCGAAATTTCCTCTATTTGGTAGGTTGCCTTTGTTGATGGCTCGTATTTTTGCGTTAAAATCTCCCATTACGATCGTATAGTGGGCTTTTTCTAATCTTTGTGCAAGAGAGATATCTTCGTACAGTTGTTCTGCTTCTTGATTTTCTGGTGTGCTAACTGGGGGCATATACATGGATTATTTGTAAATTGAATCTTTTCGATATTTTTAGGATTATGTATATTACTCTAGGTAATATCGTCTTCATTTTTGTAACAAGGCGTTTTATGTTTCTATGGATGATAATAGCAACTCCTCCTTGGTGTGTGTTTTCTGTTTTGGTATCTGTGACCTGTTTTGAGTGTGGTGCATTTTTCTTCTGGTAGTCTAGTTTCACATACTCCTACGTGATGTTCCATTTGATATGCGTTACTTCTTCGTCTAGTTGCGTTAGGCGCTCTGTAGACTTCATGGTTCTAACATTGTAAGTGATGATATATAATTTCGTTGAAGGAAGTTTTCTGCAGTTGATTTATGTTAGAATTACTTATTAAATTAAACAATATGTATATGAATAATTAAATAAATTAAATTAAAAATACCAATAACTATGAAATAAAAGTGGTCTTGCACCTTAAACCACAACATTTGAAATAAAATAAATATCTTGTGCTGGGAATTGCAAACAATTTGATGAATTGTCATCGAGAAATCGTCATCAATGTTTTTGGAAATTGATACTTCCACCTATTGTATTTCTCAGAATGCACTCGTAAAGCTCAAATGCAGCAATAAGTCACAGTCCCACACAAGCAATTACTTTTATCACTTACAAGATCTCATTCTATTGTAAGTCAATTAAAGCGATATGAAGTGTGGCACAATGCAATTGAGAGGTGCGTGTTGCTAGACAGTTGTTATGTTTTCTGCAAATCCAAGGTAAATTAATTAACAAGGATGAAGGCTTATTTAACAGCAGTCCGTTAATGAGCAAAATATTGTTCATGGTGGATGAGCTTCATTAAAGATTTTAATTTATGGCATTATGATCATTACAAACAACAAGTTTTTTTTTAAATCGGAAAATAATTAATTGAAGGCACAAATTTATTACACCTGCAAACTTTTCGTGTCTTAAAATATTATTATTATTATATTAAACTTAAATCGCAATTCAGCTACGACCTTTCCTCCATATCTTTGAGTTAACTCCGCCAACTTCTTTTGGCCTACAGCTTAATCATGTAATAAAAAGAAGGTTACATTATCAAGAGCATTGTTTTAAGCAGTTCTGACTATCCCAAATCACCTGCAACACTCACCCTTTTCAGATAGTTTCGTTTGCTATCAAAAATCTTAAATAAATAGATTTGGCTTCATTTGAAGATTATTAATGGTAAAAAAATATTTAAAGTAGTTTAGAGTAAATTAATAGCTGAAAATGAAAACGAGGTACAAAGACCCGCGTTTAGATTCAGCAACTTACAAATTATATAGTATGAAAATCTCCACAAACAAAACTAAATCCGTGACAATTGCAAAAGAACCCCTACGATACAAACGTATCTCTCTATCCGGGTGCCGTCTCAGCTTCTGAGGTTAGCGATCGCCATGGCATATCTCCATCTATCACGCGCTGTATGTATAAGCGTTTCTCTGTACATCCCTACCAACTTCTTATATTGCTCATTCACGATGTTTTCCTTCTTCCACGCGCTCTCTTTCCTTCAATCTTCCCTTCTAATATATATTGCAGTGTTATGTATTTTTCATATCGTATTAAATGTCCAAAATAGGATAGCTTCCTTTTCTTTATATTGTCTACTAATTCCCTTTCCGTTCCAATTTGTCTTAGAACCTATGAGAGGTGACAAAATAGTAAAGCAAATTATGGAGATAAACTATGTAGGCACATCGATAACAAGCTCTGGGCAGATTGAAAAGGAAATGACCAAACAAGTTATCACAACGAATAGAATAGCAGGATGTATGAAAGATGTAACAAATACCTTCGAATAGACACAAAGGTAAGAATATAGAGTACATTAAAACCCACACTGGCATACGGAATAGAAACAAGATCGGACACAAAACAAAAAGTAAGAGAAAAGAAGGTGTTAAGAGCAACCGCAGGAAAAAGTTAATGGGACAGGATACGCAACGAGAATATGTGATACTCGCGGAATAACAGATGCGTCAGAATGGATAACAGAAAGCAAACAGATTTGGAACGAATATATAGTATGAATGGACCAGAATAGGTTAATCAACGTCGCGAGAGGAAACCGGACATTAAACAAGAGAAGGGTAAGAAGACACAGGAGAAGATGGCGAAAAGCAACTGGTTAAAAAACAGGAAGAATTTCCTAACATAAGAAAAAGAAGAAGAGTAAATGACCCTAGATTCTACTTTAACGAATTTCTTCCTTGGATTGGTTTCCTGCAACACTACATTCATTGTCAGGACTACATTTTTAAGTTGGTGAAAATGTGACGGTCCTTCATTATCTACGCAATCCTGGTTTTCCCCTAGGATTAATCTCTTCCAGTCTTCCTTCAAATATTACTTGTATTACTATTAAACCTTCCCACTCTATTAACTGATCGAGTCTCTCTTTTATCCTTCTTTCAGGATACACTTCCTTCTTGAGGTGTTTTCATCGTTTATTCCATCCGCCGAAAACTATTTTCACCGTCCTCCTATATTTAATACCACAGCTCAAATAATTATAAATCTTCTTTTAGGATATCAACATCGACCCTGTTCGCATTCACTTCCTTTTCTCCGGTCGTGCTGATCACTTTTCCGCCAATGTAACACAATTCATTGACCTCTTTAACAGTGAGGTTATTCAGTTCTATTTGTGTGTTGCCTTGCCTACATTTTCCACAGACTATAAATTTTATCTTTAATTTGTTTATTTTCGTGTTATATCCTTCGTGTAATACTATTTTAATTACATACCTCTTCATTTTCTGTTAATAACGTAATGTCGTGCATGTTTGAAAATTTTTCATTCCCCCCTCGCATTTTTATGCCAATATTTATCCTTTCCCTGAATTTATTTATTGTTTTCTTAAATGTAAAGGCTACAAGTGACGACACTGCACAGCCTTATGTTACTCCTCTTTTTGTAGTTTTTACTTTTGAGTAATTTCACAGTTTATGATTGCTCGCTGATTTTTGTATGTATTATATACCATTCTTTGGCATTATTTTATTCTAATGTTCCTCCTTATTGCAAATGTCTCATTTCAATTCAACGGCCCATGCACGTAGTCTTCCCCTATTCTTTATTATTAATTTTGTCAATATGTTGCTTCTATATATATCCACGCTGATCTTTTATTATGTTAATATTTTAGATGCATCTGTTTATCAACTTACTGTTCAGGTCTATTAACTATTTTTTATTCTCCAATAAGGTATTTCCTAGTTTATATTCTAATCGAAAGTTTTCGTTTTTGGTTCACTGAAGCAGGTTTTTACACTTTTATGTTGTTTACTTTTTCATATCTATCTTCCATATAAACTTTTTCGTGTCTTAGTTTATTTTGATAATTCATTATTTATATTTTGGTTGTCCTACATCACTTTTGCTATTGTTGTTTGTTTGTTTTTTATATGTTTTCTCCCCAGTACAACACTTGCAGTTGCATCTATACTTTGTTTGACTTTGCGACTGTGACGTATACGTTTTAGGCAAATCTCACGTGTCAGAGACATAGGTAGATGGTATCCCTCCCCTATTGACCCAATGTAACTGATTTTCAGGTATTAAAATGATATTAAAGCAGGCGTCACTATCTAATGGACAATGATGTAGAAGTTAACAATCATCATCAGACTGGACCAATCAAAGGGTTAATTATTTGATTCAAGTATTATCAACAAACCGGTTGAGGGGGGTGGGCCCTCAGGTGAGTTACACTACAGCTGTGTAGTATCGCAGCAACAGATCGACGAGTCATTTCTTTGTTTCATGTTTCCATAAGTAGCGTCGTTTATTTGCGGCCCTCGTTTGTCATTGGCGCATGCACGGCTCGATCCAACAATGCAACCCTTCGGGAAATATACAAGACACATCTTCGTTTCTACGAAACAATCTTATTTATTAGATCAATAAAAACTTTCAACAAAAACGCTTGAACAATTCCAGATATTTCTAGTGTCCCTCGGTTATTCTTCTTTTCTTCCCGTTTACAAGTTTAGTTGTTATTCACAATCTGTATAACGTATTCTTATGTTGGTGTATCCTTTTCTTTTTCATTAATATTAATGCCAAATTGCTTCCTCTTATACCAAAATTGTCCTTCTTTGACATTGATGCAAATATGTTTTTTACCAAGATATACCTTTTGGAGGGACTCTCCTCATAGAAAATTAATTATCTGCGCGGATATGTGGTAAGTAGCTATCACGCAATGGAGATAGAACTTTCACCAAAATCTGACGAAAAACTATAGAATGGTAGGCAGGTACTAAAATGAATTACAAAAGTAGAATCAGTAACTGCAATAGTACTTATTTTATCTTGGAAGGTTAAGTCATATATATGCCTCACAACAAACGATTACATAAAAATTTTCCGTCGTATAACCACAACCACACATTTAAATCAACAACTTTGGGCCATCCAGCCGATTTTTTAAACCATTATTATGCGATTATGTGTGAGATAATAACGTATTGACGCCGCCAATTTGGGACTTCCCAGGTTAAAAAACAATTAAACAACAACATTTCTTTTTCCAACCAACGTAGATTTAGTTAATTAAGGAATTATTATCCAATAGAAATTCCATAAAACTAATAAAAGCCGGGCGCCTGCTCAATCGACATCTAGAGTAGCATTTCCTCCTAATTCAAACCGCACAAACATGACCAACAGAATATTTATCGAGGTGTTTTCCACTCTGCTATAAATAGATGTATTTTGCAAGGAAGGCCAAGGTTATGTAACAAAAACTAGCGGTAATACAAATTTGCGTAATCAGTAAATAAGATAGAGATAATAAGATTAAAAATGAGAAAAACAACTTCTACAATTTTACTTCAGTAATATTATTTATGGAGGAGATAAATCACTTGATGCTCGTGATTTACATGTGATTTAATCAGGAGACTCTTAACAAGGGGCCTCTGGGTTGTGTGCAACAGTTTTAGGATGCAAATACCATTGGATATTTGTACTGCTGCCAAAAACTTTGAAAAAGTATTGCTTAATATGTATGCTTAGATTTATTTTCTGCTATGCAATGCAATAAATGTTAATGGAAGAATCACCTACTTGCAGATATTTACATGTAGTTTACTTCTCAGGTTTATTAAAGTAACAAACTTATGAACATGAACGCAACACATACATAACAATTTAGAAACCATAGATTGGTTCCTTTATTTTGCACTCACTGGTTGTAAATGCATGTAATAGTGATTGACGTGGCATTACAAGATTGTATTTGCTTATTGAGATCACGTTTAAGAACGTTCAAAAAGACTCACAGAAATGAACGTTTAGCTATTTACCACAATTGTCAGATTCTTATGGGAAGAATTATAAATAATAAGCGGGAAATTGAGTCGTGTAACTGTAGGAAAAAACCACAAAGAAATACATTTAAAATGCCCTAATACGAGGTTTTATTAACACAACAGCGTATGCAGCAAAAACCACATTATGTCTCTTCCTTGTACTACATATGTAAGTAATTATTGAAAAGATGATCAATATCAAGTAGTAAACACTAAAAACAAAGGTTCAAAATCCTCTACACAATTGTACATAATTAGATACCGTGCCAAAGTCGATAAATTATCATCAGCATAACAGCTGGATGAATTGTACACAATGCATTATTGCATGACTGCATCAGCAGTGAAGTATTAACGACCGTATCCATAATTGTTTCGGATATAAAAGAAGCTCAATTAAGGAGCCAATCTCAATAAATCACAAGTTGTTACAATACCCAATGATTTGAAAGACGGCAAAACAATTGACAATATAATAACGCATTATATAGTGAAAGGGGTTTGCTGAAAGCAGAAACTAATAGTTCTGAGGCAACAGTACTTCCTCGGCAATTAAATAAAGAAATCTGGTAAGGAAATCTCTAGTATTTGACGAAGTTGTCGAAGGAGAAGTGCTCCTAATAATATAACCCAGTGCCGTCTAATGATAGAATAAAATAAGTAGTCCCCATTGTTTAAAGTAATTAAATAAAAATATGAAATATTCAGTAACGCTTTAGGCATTTTTCTACAAAATTGCGAATGCCTACTATGGTAATTGAATATGGTTGAAAAGGAAAACAAACAGCATGTCCCTCTGTGTCCTCAAGTTTTTACAAAATTAACAAATAAAAGAATGAAATTGTAACGGGTGTTCAATCGGTCTCTAAATCCAAGGTGGTTGTGGACCGCATGTCTATATAACCTCAAACCTCATAAATCATAACATATTTATTTAACACACGATCAATTCAATTTAAACTAAAACAAATTTAATTTTAAATTATGTTACAGTAAAATGTTTAACTCAGGAACAAAAAACATTTACAGTGAGGTCTTATTTTCGTAATGGTCAATGGAATGAAAACAGAAACTAAATTATTCCATCAATCCCTGTAAACAGGAATCTTTTCAAACTTTCATGGTAAATAGTATCACCTTTTCCGCTGAAGTTTTGAAAATAGTAGCGCGTTTTGAAGAAAGGTTCTGTAATAAATCGCAGACCAAGAACAGGAGGATATCCTTATAGAACTGAAAACGTTGTCGAACATGCAAGAAATATAGTCCAGATCCGACAATTTCAGTACGACGGCTATCTCAACAATTAGATTTAGGCATGGGATCGGCGCACACTCTTCTTTCACCTTCAAATGCACCCATATCAACTTCAAATGTGCAAAGAATTGTTACCCAGATTATTTAAGGAGAATTACATATTGCAAATGGATTCAGAAAAATCTGAATAATGAAGCTTTGAATAAAACATTTTTTACCGACGAAGCATGGTTTCATCTAACTGGGTATATCGATTCTCAAAACCTGCGCAACTAGAGCGTTGAAAAACCACATTACTCCCGCGAAACTGGTTTACAGCCTTTAAAAATTGGAGCACGGATTGCTACACTGGCTGCAAAAAATCCGGTTCGAAACTGTTTACAACTATTCAATATTTACGTATTAGGCTCATTAACAAAATTATCTCATCTGTCAAACAATTTACATCTACGTGCGTAGATGTTCATTTGAATTTATGTTTATTCCTTTTACCAGTTCTTTGAGTTAATTAATTAGATGCATGGACACTAACTGAAACAACCCTTAAAAAACTAGAAGCATTTGAACTATGGGTCTATAGACGTATGTTGCATATAAGTTGGATCGATGGGATACGAAACGAGGAGGTGATGGCGAGAATGAAGAAAGACAAAGAAATTATTCGGACGATTAAAATAAGAAAATTAGCATGCTTCGGACACATAATGAGACATCAGGAAACATATACCACCTTGCATCTAATTATACAAGGGAAGATTGATAGCAAACGGGGCCCTGGAAGAAGAACCTCATGGCTGAAAAATCTGAGGCAATGGTTCGGGCAAACGACAAAATCACTTTTCAGAGTAGCAGCCAATTAAGTAATGATAGCCAACGTTCGCTAAGCGGATACGGTATTCGAAGAAGAAAAATAAATTTCTGTAAAACGAACGACCGAACAGCAACAGCAGCTCAAATTATTGCTCTGGCTGAAGACGAACAAAGTCAGCGTTAGTTTGCGGCAACTTTGGGAATCAGCCGTTCCAGTGTTCAATGAGTGTGGTAACGGTACCAAGAGACGGGTTTACTTGGAAGAACGCCCGGATGGGGACTAAGGGCCACCTCAGAGCGGGATGACCGTTTTATTGTTTCATCCATATTAAGAAATAGGCATGCTACTGCAGATAGAGTACAAAGTTGCCTGTTGGTAGCACGTGGTACAAATATTAGCAAGTGGATGGTTAGCAGACTTCGAGAAGACAATTTAAAGGTGTACAAGCCAGCCACAGGGCTTAAACTTCTCAAAAATCATCGAGTAGACAGTTTAATTTTGCTCGTATTCACAACAATTAGACGGCGGAGCACCGGCGTGCTATACTCTTTACGGATGAGTCAAGATTTCGTTTATACGGTACTAATGGTCGAGATTGGGTGTGGCGAATGGCAGGGGAACGCTACCCACAGTGGAATTTCTCTCATCGCGTCAGTTTTCAGCAATGGTCTTTGATGGTCCGGGCCGATATTTCTTACGAATTTCGCACGTTGTTAGTCTTCGTTGGTCGTGGTTCGTTAACAGCAACTCGATATGTGGCAAATATTCTCCAAGAACATGTAGTCCCATATGTTCCATTTACAGGAGGTGCTTTTATTCTCATGCATGATAACGCTCGGCCGCATGCGGCAACCGAGTATCTTCATGAAGTAGAAGTAACCGTTATGGAAGCCGGCGTCGGTGGTTAGCGCATTTGCCTTCGGATCCGAGGGACGCGGGATCGAACATGGCCAAGGTCAGCGAGATTTTTCTAGCGGGGAAAAATCTGAAAAGGCGCCTTCTGTCGGATTAGAAGTAAAGCCGTAGGTCCCGTGCCACTGCGATGTGTGACACGTTAAAAATCACTACTGGAGTTGGAATTACCCCAGATTCTCAGTTAGGGTGTACATTGGGCCAAATGTGACCTAAGTGCATAGAGAGATGCTTGGAAAACCGCGTTCTCAATCTCGCTCTTTTAAATCAATCAATCAATCAACCGTCATGGAATGGCCTTCGCTTAGTACGGTAGAGCACATCTGGGATAGCTTAGAACAGCACTTACACAAGAGTGGAACAACATCCCGCAAGAGATCATTCAGGAGATAATTGCAGGAATGGATGCAAAAATGCTATAACAACAAGAAGAGGCTACACTTCCTATCAAAAGTCGAAGAAGACACTTCAGTTTCCTTTAATTTTTTTGTTAGTTGTAGAATTTCTTTCGTTAAATTAAAACCGTGGCTTTATACATGAGATCCCGCTATTTAGGTTGTTAACAAACCAGAGAGGTAGTTAGTTGTTCGTAGTTTAATATACGGTAGTTTCCAACACATATAATACCTTGAATCTGAAAATATATGGATATTTTTAAGTGGTCCGGTTTTCTTTCTCGCCACGGTTTATCCAGAAAGAGAATAATTCTTTTTAACGAAAATCTAACCAGAGAAAACGATCGCTTTAATATTTTTAAACCGTTTATAAACCATTTTCATGATGACGAACCTCAAAATGGCTGTTTCCAATAAGATTTTGCTAGACCACCTGTTGCACAAGCTACTCTGAAAAATCTGCGAGAAATTTTCGATGACTATCTAGTGAAGACTAATAGCCTCCATGATCGTTTGATTCGACTCCGTTAGACTATTTTGTGCATCCATATTTAAAAAATTTCAATTTTTCAAACTCCAGTACACCATAGACGACTTGGAGACAAATTTACCAGACAATGTCAACTAATTGATAAAATTATGCTAATATATGATTTCCAAAACGAGGAACGCCTGATCCATTTATGTTTAAACATTGCAGGCCAACATTTTCAGTATCAGCTCTAATAAGTAATAACTCTAATAAAAGACGGCGTTCTTCTATGTTTAACATTCTTATACCATCTATTTTATTGATGTATCACTACACTATCATATTTTAAACATAAATGTCAATCTTCTTGGAAAGGTATCGCTTTGAATAACGTTTTATTTGAGGTTAGATTATATGAAGCTAGTACAGACAAGCGATTTATAATCCATAGCGGCTCAGGGCTTAAAGACTTCTTTAATACACGATGATAATATATGGTATATTATTTATTTACTTTTGAATATTCTTGATGTCATTTTAATAATAACCTACATGGTGTCAGTTTTGAAACGTACAATATGGTATATCTCTGGAAGTAAAAAAGCATTGAACTTTCACAGAAAACGTTTCTATAACATGGAGAGGGAATCATCATGATTGGTACGTAAGGTAACCTTCTCCATTCACAACCCTTTGGTTCTAGGCACTCGAATAAAAACAAATTAAATGGAAACACCCACTTTGTGATGTCATTGAAAAGCTCTTACAAAATGCTATTGAATAGTAGCTAAAATTTTTTATAGATCTCCCGATTTTGACTCCCTTAGACTTCCCTCTATGAGCTTAGTTAAAATCTGTTGTCTACCAAACTTAACTTCATCATTACAGAACTACGACGAGTAGTTCTAGAGCTATTTCGCAACAAGCCTTTCAAAATGTCCCGAGAGAATTTTAGAAGCTAGAGAATAATAAAAAGTGTTCTGAACATTTAAACTAAGATTTTGAAACTTGAATTACAATAACTGGTTCAAAAATTTTTTAGTTTTATAGTTCTAATTTATCTTAAATGACTCTGCGAAAAATGTTTGCTAGTGAACAGCATTTTGTACGAGCTTTTCAATGAGGTATACAAGATGAATGGGTGTTACCACTTGAATTTTTTTTTTATGATTGGATACTTAGAATTTAATGTGTTGAATGGGGTACATTCCCTCATGTGTTATTATGATTCCCCCTGCATATTGTAGAAACGTTTTCTAGAAAAGTTCACTACCTATTTTACTTCCAGAGATATAATACATTGTACGTTTACAAATTGACACCCTGTATATACAGTGTTATATATTTTTATAGATACTGTATAATTCTCGATATTTTTTCTTGTTTGATGAGTAAGTATTTTCTGCGTTTAGTTTTCTTTAATACTTCCCGTGGTTGCATGTCTAATACATTCAATTAATTATACAATTTCAATGAAATGTTCTAAAGTGCACAATACGCAAATAAGATACAAACAAATATTGATGGAAGTATTGCGTAGATAAGACCCACTGAAACTGGTTTTAGGCTACAAGTTGGAAGTCCACTAAGAACAAACAGAATTATACCAGTAGAACTTGTAAATTCCACAATGACGATCAAAGGTCTTTCCATGTCTTAATGGGTCTAGGTTGTTTTGTACCAAGGATAAAAACACCGAAAGGCTTTCTAAGAACAACAGGAAAAATACAAATATAATGTATGCATTTGTATACATTTTTTGATTTATATAAAATTTACCGTGCGTTAAAAGTTGACAAATGGGAAACATACAGGGTGTGAAGCTATTTCACTGATCAGGAAACGTCACCTAAAATCAAATATATACAATTTCTATCTTCCTTTACCATTTTAGAGTAAAAGCATAAATGCAATACCCATTTAGAAAAACCATCAAGACCAGACTTAAATGTTTATATACAAGAAATTTGAAGGTAAATACCAGTTTGAATATTTTTTCACGCTTTTATATTAATATGGTCAAGAAATAGTATACGATTCATTTATTCATGTTCAATAAAATAATTTTAATTGGTACTTTTATCAAGTACATGCCAATAACACAAAACTACGACGCCAGAAAATGAATTCGATTCACAAATCACGTCTAGTTTGGCCCCGGAAAACTTCGATACGCAACACCAAATGTTCTATAAAATATCTATCACAGCTCTCAAAGTTACTTGTTTGAAATACTATTACAAAATTCACCAGGCTTATAATAATTTTAACTAGTTTTTTACTTTGGAAACATGAAAGGTTGCAGTGAAATTAGGTAACAAATTGGAAATATAATAGAAAATAATATTCGAAACTATTACCGGTTTCCGTAACAATGCAATGTTACTTCAATGACTTGGGCTTCCCTATTCGAATATTTCATGCTCACCGCTCTGTAACTGACATAATCACGTCTGCCTACTTAATTATATTGTTGAAAGTATTTCGCAATTCAGTATTCAATTATTAATTTCACGTTAAATTATGCCACGTTCTATCAGCGAAATTATCTTCCGCCAAAGTGACGAAATTCATACAAAACGTTTGATAGAAGTTGCCCACCAGATTTACGAAACAGAAAAGTACAGTTCGTAGATACGATCGCTGTTACAAGTACGTATGACCAAAATTTCGAATCTTCACGGTCTAGCATTGCCACCTCTCAATCGCACCAAATTGCAAATTATCACGACAAACAACCCATTATGAAGTCGACATTGACAAAATGCAAACATAAAAAACTAAGCAAAGCACCATGCAGCATGTTATTGCAAAAAATTACCAAGTCTACCATAATGAAGTCGTCGTTTGTGGACACCATGGTAAGGTCTGACGTCTGAGATTCTGTGGGCGAATTTCCGTTGCGGTCCTCTTCGGAGACCACCGTTTTGCTGGAAACCGATTCGTCATTGTTGTCTTCGCACTTGTCATCCTTCTCTTCTTTCTCTTTAGGAAGCAATTTGCTAAACGGTACGTCGGGTATAATCAGTTCTGGTTTGAACTCTCGTTTTCTACGAGCCGCAAACGCTCCCACCTTTATTCCGTCGTTCGTAGACGAATTCTTTTCTTCACTAGAAACAGAAAGCAAGTTAGTTACGGAAATTTATTAAACTCTAAATGGAAAATTAGACGAATACGCTTTGTTTTTCCTAAACCGAAATTTGCTCATTTCATCATACAAAAAATGACCAGATGACTACTATATATGTCGTTTGTAGTTTTGAGATACAAAGTGCTTAAAAAAACGAAACCCTAGAAGCTTATGATGTACAAGTTGGTGCAAAGGACGGATGTTAACCGTGCTTCTACTTCCAACCGCCCGCTATCCATCATCAACACCCTTAAGCTCTAGGCACCCTAACAAAAACAAATCAAATGGAAACACCCAGTTTGTGATGAAAAGCTCTTACAAAATGCTACTGCATCATAGCTAACATTATTTTACCGAATCGTTAAAAAAATTTAGAGGCTCCCACGATCTCCCGATTTTGACCCCATTAGACTTCCCTTTCTGGACTTACTTAAAATACATTGTCTACAAAACTCAACTTCAGTCTATCACAGAACGACGACAAGGAATAGTTCAAGAGCTATTTCGCAACAAGGCTTTCAAAATGTTCCGAGAAAATTTGAGAATAGACTTCTCTATTGCCTAGCTAGAGAATAATAAAAATTTTATTGAACATTTAAACTAAGATTTTGAAACCTGAATTACAATAACTGGTTCAGAAGTTTTTGAGTTTTATTTTATTAATTTTTCCGAAACAGTCGTTGAAAAATGTTTGCTATTGAACAGCATTTTGTACGAGCTTTTCAATGAGGTATCACAACGTGGATGTTACTTGAATCTTTTTTGTTGGGGTACTTAGAATTTAATATGTTGAATGGGGTACATTCCCTTACGTGTTATGATGATTCCCCGTGCATATTGTAGAAACGTTTTCTAGAAAAGTTCACTACCTATTTTACTTCCAGAGATATAATACATTGTACGTTTACAAATTGACACCCTGTATATACAGTGCGCACATTTCAACGTATACAGAATGACCAGATGACTACTATATACGTCGTTTGTAGTTTTGAGATACAAAGGAATCCTATTAAGATCAGGGGTGAAAGTAGAAAAAATATCTTACCGGAACGCAATTGGTTGGGTGCTTTAAAAAAATGAACCCCAGAAGCTTATGATGTACAAGTTGGTGCAAAGGACGGATGTTAACCGTGCTTCTACCTCCAACCGCCCGCTATCCATCCTCAGGCGGGTATATAAGGAGCACAGATTTCAGTGAGAAATCATTTTGTGGTCACTTTTTACTATTGTAGATTGTTTACAAAAAAAAATACTACTGTTCTTTGCTGCCTGGTAATTTTAAACCGGAACTGAGGTCCGTTTCCAAATCTTTTACCGGAGTGGCGTTCCAGAGAGTTTCGACTACTTTCACCCTTGCTTAAAGCTTATTGAAGTGTATTAAATACGTCGTTGCATTTGATAAAGTTAATGTTTTCAGTTTAATGCAGTTGTATTTAATTTAATATTAATATCACACTTAAGTATCTGTACAAAAATAGATACTCGAAAGATATAAATGGTATCGCATACAATTCAAACTTGATAACAAATTACTTACTAAATCACGCTTAATATTATCATCTCAATCATCAATTGAAATCAAATTGATTTCGACGTATTATTACACAACCAGTGAGATAGTCTTTGTACTTTATATCACCAGTAAGCCTAACGAAACTGCGTACTAATATTATCAACACGAAAATAGATATTACTTACAATGTATCGATGTACGTTATTGTTGACATTTCTCAGCTTAATTTTAATTTGTAAACAATTCGAACAACCAAATTTGTTTCTTTCAGGTATAAAATAACTTCCATCCCTATTATATCAAAATATAAATTAAAACTGGAATACTAAACTGTAATGCCTAGACGAAACCGGGAATCCTCTATGAAAAATACTATAGCCAGCCTATAGAAAAAATAAAACAATACGAAGTAAAGTGAAATTTGTAATAAAACTTGCTGCTTTAAAAAAGTAAATATCACATGTTTGTACACTATAGATGGCACAATTTCTTTTTGATAGCATGGAAAAAGGCGCATTAGTTCTGAAGAAGAATAGCAAAAGAATAGTTGAATCAAGAGAATGGAATACCGGGATTGTTTAAAGTTAACCAGAACAAAATTAACTAGGATATCTGCAAAAATCATGTAAGCGGGCTATTTACCTACAACTGTTTGACAACAATAGCCTATAAAACACACGAAATAAACAAAAATGCACATAACTTTCTTTTTTCAGTACGTTATCAGTAGCTTCCTAAATATTAACATACACAGACTGTCCTCGTTACAGCAGGAAACTTAAAATACTCACTCAGCCCCAAGCAACTCGAGTGTGGCAATGAACAAAAATTAATTAAACCTAAACGCATCAATAAATAACATTTTAAGGTTGCTGAACTATTCATTTAAATTTAATTATTTCCATTCTTTCTTTCACTCATTATATCCCTGTTTCCAGCGCAACAGGTCAGCCTGTATATGACTTTTTAATAACGAGCGATCAGAAAGGTTTCTAATTAGGGTTGGCTGCGAGTGCTACAAGGCATGTCGTAGCTGTCATGTTACGTACCGGTGAACATACGCAAAGTGAACTTAATCTCAAAGCTTATCTCGTCGCAATAAAACGCATTTTAAAAAGTAAACAAACAAATTACAACAATTAGTTTAAACAGATTTTGACATTTGAATAAACTATTTTAATTGTTATTTAAATTGGTATTTGTTTATAGTTCAATCTTATGCAAAACATTTTCATAGCTCTCCCTAATTTGAAACCTTTTTGATCACATGTTATTACATAAAACATGAAAACGCTACGCGCGAATTTTACAGCTGATTAGCTGGCCACCTTTTTTTATTAAAACTGGAAATAAACGACCGTGCTGGCCTTATCAAGGGTCTCCTCCGCCATAACTTGTAATTCCTGCATCTAAGTACTGAATTAAAAAACGAATAGCTGCACCATTTGCTTTTGCTACCTAACTGGAAGCTTTTACATTTACAATGGAATTTAAACAAAACATTGCTTCAATAAGCCCAATGTCATCATACATTGAAGATCATAAATCCTAATGCACCATCTATTCATCAACATGCAGCACTTTGTAAAGCTTACATTTTTTATTTTTCAGTGCGGAACCGATAACTTTTACTGGTAAGTTGGGATATTGATTGTATCAGTCATTTTTACGGCCGCTTCAATAACACAGGCAATATTTTAAGGTTCACTAGATATTTTTGGGTGACCTATTTCCCTAGATCGTTTCAGGGTTTTCGGTACAACTGGTTGGGAAACTACTGACCGATTCTGATAAGCTTAAATATATAATAACCTTCATGATTAATTTTGTTTTTCTCAATTGTTCATTTTAAATATATTTAGCAGAAGTATTATATTTTCAAGCCATTAATTTCGAGATTTTAATCGTTGTAAATTTCGAAATGTGTAACTTTAAGAAAGTGTTTCGCTATTACGGTCTAAACTACTCAAAAATGAATATGGATATTGTGATATAAAGCATATAATTATGTTGTATTTGGCGGCTAATGGTCGTCTATAATTGATAATTAGAGCAAGCGGTTAACAAACAAAAGACAATCGAATCCAGTTGCAATTGTTTGTTTGATTGAATAATCTTTCTTGTCTTTTTAAGATCTTTTTTCTCCATTCTTTTTTTATTCGCGTGTTACATTTGTGTTCATAATAATAAACAACAATGCAGAGAAACCATTTAATAATAGAACAACGAAATTTAGCCGTTGCTGTGCACCAAAGAGGAGATTGCCAGGTTCACATTGATGAGATGTCCTGCAAGAACTGTGGCTCAATGAAGACACCGGGTGGAATGGTCAAGACGTAGGTTTCAAGAAGCGACACCGTGGGATGATATACTGTTTTCGGACGAATCCAGATATTGTCCCACCAAACAGTATATCGTAGTGCCGGACATCGTACCTTACCTCAGTACCTATACCCAACCAGTCATTGCCTTTGGTGGTGGTCTTATGGTATGGGCCGGAATTTCTTTAGGGTGGTGTATTGTCCTCCATATCTTTAATGGTACACTCACACCCAAGAGATCATTATAGACCATGTTCTGAACCGTCGCAACGCTGTTCGACGGGAATATTTTGTTTTCTTGACGACAACGCAGGCCGCATCGTGCTCGGGTTGTTTTGTGTTACATTGGTGTTAACAATAAACAACAATCCAACAATCCAGATATTGTCTCAGCAATGATAGCCGGCGTCAAAGAGTATATCGTAGATCGAACATCGTACCTTACCTCAGTATACCCAACCAGTCGTTGCCTATGATGGTGGTGGTCTTATGGTATGAGCTGGAATTTCTTTAGGATGGCATATTGTCCTCCATATCTGTAATGGTACACTCACGGGCCAACGTTATGCCCAAGAGATAATTATGGACCATGTTCTGAACCGTCGTAACGCTGTTAGACGGGAATATTTCATTCTCTTGACGACAACGCAAGGCCGCATCGTGCTCGGGATGTTTTAGAGATGCTTCGAGATGAGGAAAGAAACATCTTGCTCTTCCTCCGCTATCTCCAGACTTCAACCCCATCGAGCATGCATGGGACCTTTTGCAGACACCTGGATCATCATAATCTAAGGCCTACTACTGTGCAACAGCTGAGGGATGTATTGCCGATACGGTGGCATCAAATTCCACAAGAACATACTGATAATTGCATCGAGAGTATGCCAGCAAGGTGCGGAGCAGTTATTACTGGCAGAGGAGGTGCTACGCGGTATTCGATTTTAATAAATTTAAGTTAAGAGTGAAGGGAGACAACAACGATTTTCATTATAACACTGTTAAATTTCTTCTTCGTTGTAATTTTCATGTTCATTGCTAAAAAGACGTTACATTTGGTTGTTTTGCTAGTTTTTTTATTATAAATGCAATTGGTGTTGCCTTTAAGTGTCTTACACTGCAATATCCCTATTCATTTTTGAGTAGTGTATCTGTTCGATTAAACCGAGTGTCTATAAACAACAACTGCGGTGCCGGTTGCCTATGTTACAGGGTGGATTCTGTTTGAAATTTACATAATATATAATGTAATCAAAATGTGAGATATTTTTTGAACTTGTTGACAACCAGTTTTAAAAATTAGAAACACTTAAAAAGTGCGAACAACAATACTATCACTCTTGTTTATAGTGAATATGTTGTAACTGATAAAGAATAGTTTTTGCTAGAAATTTTATCAGACCACATAACAAATTGTTTATTCAATTACCAAAGTTTACATAAATGTCTTCATCTTTGTTTTTTTTTGCATCGCCATAAATCTATTTTTAATTGTACAACAAAAAATACTATGACAACAGGTTCAAAAGTGTTTCGAATGTGACACAATAGTTTTTTTTTCTGTCACTAGCATAACTCATGATTGTAAAATAGAAAAAAGAGTTCCACTAGCAAACAGTGAATGTTACCCGTGCATCCAAAACGTTCAAAATAATAATCAACGTACAACTGGATATAGTTTTTAACTTCAAGTCAAATTACGTCTCTTTACTAGAATACCTCTGTTTAGTAATGATAACCCGACAAAAGGCATCTGCAGATAACAGCGTGTCTTTCCGAATAATTAGTTGTTTGAACCATGAATGGAAATTTTTTAAAGTTCGAGTCTTGTCAACCTAATCAATAAGTAATCTGAATTTAAAATGTATATCACTGACGATGTAGGCGTTCATGAAAGCACTCTCTGACGTCTGCTCTCCCTACATTTTTAAATTCTGTTTAAATTTATCTCCAGATGTGTATATTATTCAAACAGATACGCCACAAAAAAAACTGATAACCGGAATTTTAACTCTTTGTTTATTTGGTGTGAACGCCGTGCTCTTTCATGACATAACGACATTAAAATTCCAAATTTTAAGACAGTGTTTAGCAACACGCACGCCTATTCAAAAATCCAGACAAAACGTAATGATGCAATTAACCGAGCTGAAAGCAGGTCGTTAGGAACAAACAAGTAAGATTTAAGACAAATTCTAGTCTGTAAACTAGGCATTATCCAACTTAACCATACAAATTAATTGCATGTTAATAATTATGTTAGTATAAGTAGTGGTATTGTCTGCGAAAAGATAAAAATGCAAACAAGCTATTTTTCATAACATCTACAAGTCAAGAGTCAAAGAAGATAATCATACAGCTGAACATATTTCCACTCGAGCATGATTGATTGATTGGGTTGTTTGTTTTAAACGACACACTTTTCAATTACAAGTTTTTCCTAAAATGGACGAATGAGGACTAAGAGAAGAAGAATGTCCTTTGTGTAGAACACGAATACAGCATTATTTTCCAAACACTGATCCCACTAGAATAATGTTTAAACGTTCTGCTTCCACAACAACAAAAAATATTTCATTTAAAAAGACATACCCACTTTTGTCAAACAAGAACAAGCGCTTGTTCAGTTTTGCAACCTCTATACCCACAAGGCCTTCAATTCGTGCTTCGCGTGTAGGTTTGTGTTCCTGTACGCAATTTTGTAGTCTCTGCCTAGTCTCTTCTAATCTTCCAGCCGCCGCAAGTAGTCTCTTGTTCGATGAGGCTAGGTCTCGCTTGGTTTTGAACAAAATAATTATCGACTCCGATAGTTCGTAATAACTATGAAGTCGTCATGAAGGTATTTATTATTAAATTCGGATACGTATGAATGTGTGAGCCAAGAAGCGCGCTACGTAATTAGCAACGTTTCTTAACCGACAATTCCTAACCCTTTCTAATACTACCGAGATAACTATCGTATATCACACATTTCTAAAGCTCCTGTTTGTAATTTTAAGCTGTACTAGTTAAACAACCTACCATAAAATAATATAAACCATGTATGTCATTTCAACCGGAGTGTAGAACTTTAAATACAAATTAATGTCGCTGCGTACAACCTGTTGCACGACGTCACAGTAAAAAAATAACATTTCTTCTATTATCCGATAGTATTTTATTTGACAATGTATAGCAAAAAAAAAGGCTTTAAATTCACGAAAAAAACCAAATTAACAATAATATGTCGATTCCTGCCTGTCGCATTACTGGCAAATCCATTGCCGTAATAGCTTAAATATAAGAGATTTACTTGATGTGTTCGATGCCTAGAGATTTAACATAGAAACAGAAAAAAATTGTTTTTAAAGTTTATTGATAATTCATTTTCCCGCAATATTAGAAACTAAAAATATTCAACTTGAAATAAAAAAAGCTAAAAACATTTTAAAAAACATACAAAACACCAGAACTCGTCAAGTAGGACTCTTACCGCTATGTTACTGCGTTGACATATTACTAATGTCGCAAGCGTGTACATCAACATACTGTTAATTTCAACAATACCAGATACTTAATTTAAAGCCTAATTTGTGATAAATTGCTATGAGACGATACAAAAAAATGTTCTCTTCCCATTTGTGGTACTTCCAAGTAAGAAAGTTCATTCCAGGACATAATATACGGCTTCTTCTTTTCACCTGATTAAAATAATATACATGGTATAAAAAAAAAGCGCTTCGAACTAAATTTATATTTTGATGTAGTTAGTTTAGTAAATATTAGTCGTTGATATCTACATGTTAATAATAGTACCCAAATTCTTGGATATACTTAACCTTGTAACAATATCCTCTAATTATCTACCCTGTGGTATAATAGTCTCTGTATATTAGATGCAGCGACCGTATTAATTTATCATCCTACTTGTTAATAGAGGGCTTCTACTATTTATTTGCATGCAATTAACCTACCCTTGTTCTCTTTTACTACAACTTACATGTTAGTTCAAATTCGTAGCAGGACATTAGCAATAATATAGGGGGGAGGGGGGGGGGGGG
>JABXWE010024527.1:0-21112 GCA_014611495.1 Limonius californicus | reverse complement strand
TTTTTTTCAATTTCCTCTATATCGGAAGATAATTTTATTAAAAATATTTCTTTTTTAGCATTAAATTGACTTTCAGTCATATCAGGCACTTCCTCCACACATAGCCCATAGTCAGCATCAGGACCAACAGATTTTTGCGAGCATTTGTATTTTCGCAAGCGTTGCTTTTTTCTTAAATTTGATATTTTTTTGCAATGCTTTTGCGTGTAGAAGCCTGGTCCATTTCTCAACATTTTCTTTTGCAATTCGTCATGGTAGGAACCACTATTGCTGTTGAAAGACAAAGCAGCACCTTCACACCTTTCAACGAAAACTTGTCTTGTCTCTTGTCTGTAATTCCAAATAATTAGTAAACTGCGGGCGTTGATAACAAAAATTTAAAAAAATCACATACAAGTATAATTTTTTAACGTATGATTTATAATTACCTAAATGCGTAACGCCAATTGTATAGGTTTGTCTTGAAAAAGACAGATTTTTAACAAAGAAAAAAGCACAGGAAATAAACAGCACACGGAAGCGAGATGACAGGCGACACAGCCGACTAACAAGTAATGAAAAATCCAGTATTAACAGTACTCTAATAGTTACACTAACAAAATCTTTCTTGTACAAATTTCAGTAATTTGCAAATTAATGACAAAATTAAATAAGAAACAAAAACTTCAATGAAAACAACGTAGGTACTAGGTTCCTAAAAATAAAAAGTACCAATAAAAAATTATGTAATAGCTATTTGTTCACCTAGGGAAGAAAGTGCATCTGCTACTCTCAACTCCGGGAGGAAAAGGTACTTTCGAGAGGTGAATATATTACATAATCATATTAAGTGGATAAATTCTAACGAGTCACGTGTGCAATATAAAATTTTACCAACACCTCAAAATTCAAAATATACATTGAATATGATTAATAATAAGTTTTTTAAGTGGCATTTCTAAATTACATTTCTTGGTAATTTTTGCATTATTGTGGTTAAGTATTTTCAACATTGAAAACATTATTATATCTACCACAAGGCACGTTTACTATATGTTTATTGCCCACGTTGATTTATGGTTCTTTGAAGACACAAGATAAGGGTGCGAAAACAGGTAGACAGTTGAACCCCTGAAATAATAATAATAGTAGTAATCTGTAATGTTGGTTGCGTTATAGCCAAAAGAAAGGGGCCGATTTGAAATCTGCACTTGGGTTAGATCAGCCTTAACCCCTGGTTGCAAAGGATATCAAACAGCATTTTAAACAAAAACACAAAAAGAGAGATTGTCGAATCTCTGACGAAAGAAAGATGGAATTACGAACAAAGTTAAATTGGCCATCAGAGTTAGCCGATTAAATATTAAAACTTTTTTTAATTTAAATAATATGTTGCACAATGTGGCAGAATTCTGTCTTAATTTATTAGCATAATCTTTGTTCCTAACGGAAATTTCTAAGAGACAAAATTTCTGCTGTTTTATTGTATTAAATTATAGTGGTTAAGTGCCTATTTAATATAGACAGTAATTTTATATAACGATTTAAAAGAATTGCCGCTAAACCTCAATTTTCTTCAGTTTTTAAATTGATGCAGAGCTTTAATAAAAAATAATGTGTACCCGTGTTCGGTCATGTTAAATCACTCACAATTGTATTTTTATTATTTATAGTTTCCAAATTATTATGTTTCAATCTGCAGGACTTTCTGTATCTTCCCTAAGCAAATTTGGGATAATCTTTCGTGCTGAATTGCAATATGACAACTAAATTGCTCTACCACCTATCATTTTTAAGGAAGAAACATTTATGTATTTGTAGTAAAACAGATTACATTAGATAAGTTCATTTTGTAATCTTCTATCTGAAGACGGAAATGGTACTTTTCACAAAGAAAAGGAAGTTTTGACCCTTACGTACACCTTTACTATTTGACACTTCTCTCAGCTTTTAACATAGTGTCGAATACCTGTGAGTTTTTTTTTACAAATAGCTGAATTGGGAGAAACATTTGAAAGCCATGCATGGCTTTCTGGCAGTGTCGCCGCGCTATAGGTAAAAGACTGGGGACTCTCTCCCAGAATTTCCTTGTGGCTGTATACGGCCGTGAGTAGACCTATGCTATGTTATGGAGCACTTGTCTGGTGGCCCAGGTCAGACAAGTTACGGCAGCAACCAAACTAGGACATGTACAACGTCGTGACCGTCTTAGTTCTATAGGTGCTATAAGTTCAACCCCTACGGCCGCCTTATTGGTGATCTTATGCTTTCCACCACCGGACCTTTTTGTGGAGAAAGTAGCTGTAAGGACGGCTTTGAGGCTGCACTATAAGGGTCTGTGGCACACAGCAGGCAGGGGACGCAGACATATCCGCATCCTGGATGAGGCAGTCGTCAAGACCCCTCTACTAGAAGCAATGGTAGACTACCTCCCTCCACAATGTGGAAAAAACTTCACACGAAGAAGGGTAAACAGAGAAATGTGTCGTCATGCAAGGGCTGTTATTAGTGCACTCTCGCCACAGACAGCCAAATTTTGTGCGCAACTGTCCCAAAAGAATCTGCGACTAGTTGTAGATATCTTATCTGGACACTACACCCTAAAATAACACATGCACAGGATGGGACTGGCGGACAGCCCAAACTGTCGAGAATGCAACGAGGATAACGAGACGGCATACCACGTCCTGTGTCACTGTCCAGGTCTCGCAACAATCAGAGGATCCATGTTGGAAGATTTTTGGCCTGATATGGCCGAAATCAGCAACACCCCAGTCCCCAGTTGCGGATGTCCTCAAGTACATCCAAAGGATTGGATGGCTTGGATGATGCCCAAATAGGGGAAGCTGCTGGGGAGGCAGCACAATGGGTCCACCTTTGTGGCCTAAATGCACCCGCCCAAAATCTACAATGACAATGGCAATCTTCTGTCTCTTGTATTCTTCGTGTGGCGTCTTCTGTAGATAGCTTCAGATAGTAATCAGTCACACCCGCTATTTTAAAATAACATTTTCAAACGCACCTCATAGCCTTCTCTCAACCGCATGAACTGTGAAATTAAAA
This sequence comes from Limonius californicus, assembly GCA_014611495.1. NCBI lineage: Eukaryota > Metazoa > Arthropoda > Insecta > Coleoptera > Elateridae > Limonius > Limonius californicus. The sequence continues at coordinate 18,070 of JABXWE010024527.1, read as the reverse complement.
TTTTGTTTTCATTCTACAAAACTGCCATTATAGTCATCCTAGCAGAAGACAAAACATTGAATATGTGCTACGATAGGAAACCAAAATGTCTCTACATATTTCGTCCTTTGGTTTCTGGTTTCAGGATCATAAAGGTAGTCCTAAAAATTATGAAAAATATTCTGTGAGTTTATGAGTCTCCGTTCTATAGGGCTGCAATAAGCCTAAATAGATCATCCCTCATGTTTGATTCTGTTCAAGGGTGACCATTCGACGAACCCATTTTGTGGATAACCTTCCATTTGTAATTCCTTAAGAAGAATGTTTTGGATGCCGTGGTATTTCCTGAGTTAATTGCTTAATTGATAATAGTCAGTCGCTTAAGACTAAATCACAGACTCTGCTATTAGTTTATGGTACTGTAATAGTGACCATGACATGCTGCCCTTACAAAACTCCCATCCACATTTGTCAACAATATCATAAAAAAGATAAAATTCATGCAAATGTATTTCTTATGTATTTCCCTGAATTAAGCAATTAAATTTTGATTGCTGTCCGAATGACTATCTTTGACTTTTTCAGCTCATAAAGATGTAATTCATATGTTCTACCATCTAGTTAGATTTTTATAATTTTTTATTCACTAAAGTTTGTTCACCATAAAATTATACACGACTTTTTCGGTTATCAAATACAACAGACTTGAAATATAAATAGATTATTTTCTCAGTTAGTTCATCATTTTATTAACTGTTCTAGTATTTCCTTACAGTTATATGTAATGTAAAAATTGTATTATTATTATATGAACGCCAATTTCAGCTTACTTTGAACCACTTTAGTAGACCCTTAATAGGAAAATTTTGTGTTAAAAGGTCTCATCTTTCAACAGCAGCAGTGTTGTAAGAAAATGTAATTATAGATATGATGTAATATTTGTTATTCATTTTACAAAAATACTAGTTTACCACTACTTCTATAAGTATTTTTAAGTGTAACATAGGTACTTTATCCTTTAGTCAAATTACATAACCTCTCAATTAACAATGCGATAACGTTTATATAACGTGCAAAACTCTCTTTTACAAACTAATATTTCTGTAACTATGGCGTTGCTATAACAAATGTGCGATATAAGGTGAGGTGTCGTATTCTATTTAATATTGTGTATTTTTAAATGAAAACTAGTAGAAGAAACAGTTCAAGCACAAAAACAGACAGCAAACAGCAACCTGGTTAAGCGCCTAAAAGAAAACAAATAACGATTTGCCGAAAATACAAGTAAGAAATATTGGTAGAAAGAGACACAAAACTGGAAATCAAGTTAAGTCATCTATGTTTGGAGTTAAAAAACCCTTTGAGAACGCGTAAGCTTCCCAAAAATTAGAACATTAATTATATAAGTTTGAAAAATTAGTAACACTGTATATAAATGGAGGTTCATGTAAGTTAGTACGCACCGATAACTTTTAAAAATTATTTTTCAATGATTTTTTATTGGAATTTCATCCTGAAGGTTTCTCTAAAGGTTTTCTTCGGTGATTTATTTCTGGGAGTTTTTATGATAGGAATCTTTTTGGGTTTTCATTCGAGTTTAGCCTTCTAACGCTTTCTGCGGAGCTTTTATGTGTACGTTTTTCCAACATTATATTTTTCCGTATATGCCACTAAGAAAATAAATACTTTTATCAGAGTTCGAAAATAGACCTGCTTAAATGATACAATTTTCCAATTAAATCATTTCTTCTTGTCTTGAGTCTTGAGTATCCATCTTGCCTGTTTTATCATAATATCTGTTTAACTTAAAGATCATCTTTGGAAGTAATACCAATAGTCCTCCAAATTAAGATTGTAATTTCTAGTTTCCAGATATTTTTGAGAAATGACTAGTGTATCTTTATATGATTATGTCCTGCGTGATTTTTTTCAAAGAATTTGCGAGAAAACTGTTTTATTCTACTTTTTTTATGGATTTTTCAATGCTTTTTTGTTAAGGATCTTTTTCTGGTGGTTTCCTCTTAGAAATATTTAGTTTATAATTTTTAAATATGACTGCTAGATCATCATTATTCACATATTTTCATTTTCTGAAAGGCAAAAATAGTATTAGCCCAATTATTTTCTAACCAAAAGCACCACTTGCAAAACCTCTAATTTAAGTAAACTCAATGAAAGGTTTTCTTTCTGAAATCTTCTACAGCACAGAAATTTAGCTGGTGTAACATTAGATTATAAAATGTGTGCGTAAACTTTCTAAAAGAATTAGGAGACGTGCATTAAGAAGAGCAACTTTAAACTAAGTTTTCTGATGACTTTAGACTACGAGAGCTTTATTTAATTAAAAACTTAGTATAAGTTAGTTACACATCCAAAGTTTAAGAGACCCAATTGAATTTGTCATGTTTACGAACACAACACTATGCAAATCCGTAGGGCACTGACTCTGCAATTATTGTTGTAAGCGCAGGACCTTCTTTAAATAGGTCGGGATGAGTACTTTAAAGCAGGAGTAATTACGGGTCGAGATGGCTAATTCGCTAAATGTTTGGTTGCTTGCTTAATGTTACAGTCTCTGTTTGGAAGTAGTTAAGCTGGAGAATCGGAGTAGAATACTAGAAAGGTCCTCGTTAACTTATTGTCACTGCTTCCGGGAACCATGACATAAATAGTTTGGAAGTAGGAAATGCCCAAATATTAAATCCTTCAACGGCTGAATACTGTCGTAAAATGAATATGGAACGAGGAGCAGACACGCAAACTTGTCTTTTAACGAATTTCTTTTTTATGTTTAAGATTCCACATAAATTTTCTTGCTATTTAAGTATTATATTTTATTATCACACGCAAAAGTTTAAGCCTCTGTGGATTTGGAGAATAAGATTTCTTTAAGTTGGAATACCTACACGACACTTTTATCTTAGTTACACTCATCTCTTTTATCATAAAATACGGTTGGTTTTCTCTGTAATATCTTAAAAACAGTATGCTAGCAGAATTTGATCCCATTCTGAAAGACAGAACATGTGAAATGAACAAATTAGAACTCGCAAAAACGCCTGAACGGGATACTCGAACAAGAGAAAATGTCTGTGGCGGAAACCTCGCCAGGATTTCTTAAAGCAAAAGAATATCAGAGTCTCTCAATTCTATGAAATGAATTATTTTCAATTTTCATTTTACATAACCACAATATCAGAACAGCCGTTGTGGCTGTTTTTTCATGATTCATCACGCCGGTTGTTGTAACCGGCGTGATGAATCATGAAAAATGATACAGCGAAAAACTTCAACGGAATAGTTGTAAAGACAAAATTCAAAGTTGTTAATTATACTTGCAGTTAAAAAAATAGCCAAACAGCTACCAATACATAAGAATTTAAGTTAAGTGTAGCAGTGAGTATTCTAGATCACTTGCTCGCCACAAGGTGTTAGCCGCAACTTGCTCGCCGCACTTGCTCGCTACCACTTGCTCGCCACCTCATTCTCGTCATCGCTTGATCGCACCCACTCGCTCGCCGCGACTTGCTCGCTATCACTTGGTCGCCACCACTTACTTGTCACTACATGCTCGCCACCACTTGCTCACCACCACTTGCATGCCACAACTTGCGCGCCACCACTTGCCCGCAACCACATGCTCGCCACCATCTGCTCGTCTCTACTTTGGCGCCACTATTCACTCGTCACCATTTGCTCGCCAACGATTCCTAGATTCCCGTATACTCTCTGGGAGCCATGTTCGCTAAAGCAGTTGCTCGCCATCCATTTCCTTTGCAGCCAACTTACTAACTAAGTATAACTGCATCAATATAGAACAGCTTTTGCTTTTATTTTTTAAATGCCATAGGTATAGGGAGGTACTAATTTATTTAAAATGCAAATTTTGTAGTTTTAAGGAAATATTTATTCACCCAAGACTCTAACGAAGTCATTTTTGCAAAATGTTTATATATGCGTATGTGAGTATGTGGTCGGGTGCATCGTGGAAGCGGCTAGTCTTGTTTGATAGCTATGTGATTGATAAAATATTTGAAAATTTTAAAATATATACTCCATCGCAATCGAGGAAACGGTGAAAATGAAATTGACGTGACGTGAGCAAATACGCAGACATCGGCCATATAATTTTGGAAGTTTTCATTAACTAACATGTCAGCTAATTGCTACTGTTTAAGCGCCACTTGTTAGAAATTACAATTTTATACCATAAAAAACTAAATATATTTTTGGTAAAATAAATAAACTTTATTAACCTGTTGCATTAACAAAACTAAAGAGACATAAAATCGCATACATCGGGATTTCAACTGACCTAGCCCATAACGCTAAGCTATTACGGCGACACACCGCTCCTTTCATAAGGGGGACATAAACAGGATTTGAATACTCGAATAAGGAGCAATAAAACACTAAATGATAAAATTATATTAATTACCATTAAATAAACCAATCAAAAATTAAAGTAGCAATAGAAGAAACAGAACCGCATTTCAGTAAAACCCACATAAATAGAAAAATGATCAAATTTCCAGTTTTAATATTTTTAAAAACGTTGGAAGATATCGACGTTTTCTCGACATTCTAATGCATTTAAATGCATGTTCCATATTTTGTATCCTCGTACCTCTTTCTTAAATAACTACATGCATCCTACGAGAAATGTTCGAAATCAAATTCCTGATAATTGTTTGATCGATTGTTTCCCATTCTTCAATGAATGGTTGTTTTAGCTCCATGCGCGTTTTTGAAAACGGTTTGCATAATCTTTCATTCTTCGTTTAGGTTCATCCTCATTTTTTCAAAATTCATTTCATCAAAGTCCTCATTCACAACTTCAGTAACATGTGGTCGACCGTCTTCATGCATTAAGAGAATATTGTAGCTGACCAATTGTTATGTTCATTTGATTTTGTGCCACTCTGTCTGGATTACTCATACTTTAATTGCCTTTTCATAGGAATTAAAATTCTATTTTAAGTACCATCTACTTATGTCGATTACAGTTTTAGTTGTTTTTCTTTTAAGATTGAGTTATGAGGGGCCAGTTCCGCAGGGCCTTGAGGTATCCCTTTGTAAGCTGAAATTACCGATTAATGTTTTGTCTGCACCTAACCCTGGACGCTTTCTGCAAATTTACGTTTCAGATCTTTCAAGAACAATTTCATCATATTTCTCAAGGTGGTGTAATATTTTCAACCAATACATGTTCACGTAGCGTTTAGCTCTTCAGTCAGCCTTAACATCGCGACTCCGGTTTACCAATTCCATCTACGGAGGCCGTTAAAAAATTAAGTACGATAGGGGCGGCTTATGTTTTCGATGGGTTTCCATCGCGTGTATTTTCGTATCGCTGTTTCATCGTGGAGTGAACAGAATATCGAGAAGTGTCGGATTGAAAAGAAAATACGCTGGATTTCAAACCTGGAAAGGCAATTCATTGGGAATTTGCCGATCGCCTTTGGCGGATTAGTATCGAGCCCATTCGTTGTTCCTGTACCTATGCCGTTGCTGCGATGAAAATTTAGTCCCAAAGTTTTCTGAAGAAGTCATCTACCTTTTCCTGAACCTGAAAATACCGCAGACTATACCTGGATCTGGAAAACAACACCAGAATTGTGCCTGCTTCGCTATCGATTCCATTCGCTGAAATTCAAGGTAAAGGAATTAGTTTTTTGTGTTGTAAAAAAACCTTGTACGCGTTAACTTGCAAAATTCTAAGTGATTGAACCTCTTTTTTTAAGACGACAAGAGGCGACCCTCAGTCGTCGTTTGACATTATCTTTTTTTTGTTTGCTGTTAACTCTAAAAAGAAATCACATACTGTATTATACTTGTAAACTCAGACGCCACTGGCCACGTAGATTTATTAGAATATTTTAAATACCGTAAGCCATGGGCGGCGAACTCCCCCTTAATCGAACGTTCCTTTAAACCGATTACTTACTGTCATATTTTTTCTGCGCCGCCGGTTACTCTCAAAAGGTTAATTATATATTTTTTCTAACTTATTACATCTTTTATTATTGTATATTTTGTATTTGTGTGTGCATGAATTTTACAAGCTTTCTAAACATAAGGGAAGCATAATAAAAGTGATTTCGATTCCCGTAAGTTGCTGGCTTCTTGGCCTTCAACGAGAACCAACAATCAGCTGTGATTTGGAAGGTGACGCCTGCTAATTTCGACCTACTCTGTACACAACCAGGAAGATTTCCTCCCGTAAGCGATTTCCGTGAACCCCCCTTCCTCCTTTGAGCTAAGCTGCAGGCCTTTTTCCACCTCTCCGGTTGCGGGTCGACGAAAAAGCTCGTTTGGCACGTAACACAATGGCACGAAAGATATCACATAAGGTTCCATTATCTGTGTAACGTATCAATTCGCATTTAAAGAACCACCATCGATAACAACGAGTTCCGATTTTGCGTGCATCCTGATACCTCCCTATATCATTACAGAGCCACCACCAAAACTTTGCCTGTTTACCATCGCACAATCCGCATAGCGTTCGTCCGCTGTTCGCCAGACATTGAAGCGTCTATTAAGTGAATTTACAGTGAAACGAGACTCATCCATAAAGACTATGCGGCTCCAGTTCGATATCTTTCATGCTTTAGAAGAAGTAGGGGACTATGCGCTGGTCTATTATTACTCAAACCCACTTCCATTGACGCCTTCGAACTGTTCTCTGGTTTACCATAACTTTACAAATGTTCCGGAGGACGCCCTGCAGCTGCAAAGCGGTCAGGTGCCTATTCCTATGTGACGATAACATTAAAAATTTGTCATTATCTTGCGATGTAATCTTGTGTCATCCCTGAACTCTTTTACGACGATGTTCGCCAGTCTCAAGGAACCTACTAGTAAATCATGAGGTCATTTACTGCTTTAATATGTGTTATTCATACCCTAACACCTGAAATAAATTAAAAATAAAAGATGTGATAATTTTTCCTTTCAGTGTAGTTTGTTATATGTTTTCGTGTATAAACGGGTCAGACAATTTAAACATATGCGTTCATATAGTTAGTTGTCCAACAAACGGGTAGCGACAACTGTCTTTGCGAGCATCGCTCTCAGCGAACAATCGACACTCTAACAATCGGTGACGAGCAAACGTGCGGCGAGTAAGTGGTGACGAGCAAATGATCTAAAGCCGTTCACATTCATACAAACACCCAGAAAAGTCTAAGTACGTTCAACATTTTTCAGAATACAACCATGTATTGACAAATAATATAATAACATGTTTATACTTCCAAGACGATTAACTTAAACTGGATGTAGTTGAATCATTTCAGGTTTATAAACATATATTAAAAAATACACATTTAACATATGAACAAATTAAACTCCTAAATCCTCCACTTTGAATTACAAATGTTTACTGGGTTTTGAATATGACACATATCATATCGAACTACGCATAAAACTGAAAATAATTAAATAATACCTGTTGAAATTATTAATATTTTACAGAAAGGTTACCAGCAAAATAAAACCCTATACGTGTGTAATATGAAGCAACGCTGATTTTGTTTCATAACTGATTGTGACTAAATGTGGCATCTCCCTCTTATATTTATTTTATGAATCTGTTGCAAAATACTACCTAGATGTCTGCATGTTGAATTTTTTTCTAAAATGTATTTCCTTACTTCGTATTGCATTACCAATATTTACTAGTTAAATTTAAGCTATAATTGGCTGTTTAATAACTGTCAGTAAATTGCTTTAACGACTTTACCAATAATTGCTTTGGATTTAGAGCAATATGCATCGAAATAAGTCAGACTATCTGAACCCAAAAAAGACGTAGAGTTTGAACATTTATTTTAATGCACTTATTGTTGCAACTTTCTAAAATCGTCTGAATAGAGTCGGCAAAGGCTTCCGAAAAAACTACTCTCAATTTTGCTGTTACATTTTTATATACGTATTTTCTACATCGTGAAAACGGTTCCCTTTGATAATAGCTTTCCCTTTAGAAGAGAGGAAACAGCCTGCTGATGCCAAGTCAGATGAATAGAGTAGGTGATTGATAACAACTCCGTGTAATAAGAAAGGACTTCATACTCAGTGCAGAATAGGCAGATGCATTGTCATGCAACAAGGCCTCTTTCTCGAAATTGCAGTCGCACTAGGACAATACGTTGAAATAATCTCTTTACTATTTAAAGATAGAATACAGTATTTGCTATTCGTCCTTCAGGCACAAATTCTGTATAGAGCGTACGTTGTTTATTGAAAAACGTAATCAGCATGGGTTTTCTTCTGTATTTTTGCAAACAAAACTTTTTGGTTCTTCGTAAAAATTATCCAATCTACTGCATGCCCTGAGCGTTGCGTTTCAAAATGATACCAAAACCCTCAAGTCTCTTCCCAAAGACAAGGAAGTTAAAAAATTTGTAATGTTATGTAGTCTAATTAAAGTCTTCGCACGATGTTTTTGCTCATCCGTAAGACTGTGCGGGACGACGTGTAACGACTTCCGCGCCTAATTGAAAGGAACCCTAACTACATATTTAGTTGTTTGCATATTTGTAGGAATTTATTACATTTCGAAGTTACACTTCCGTCAAACGGCGCAGATTTTAACGACGGCTTCCGAAAATAGGACACCTTAGTATTGGCGTTCTTGCCGGATGTATATTTGTGAATAGTGATCTAATTCTTGGTAAATCGTTTATCGATTTGGAATTCATTTTCCGATTTGGAGTTCACTACAAACAGGAGTTCGTTTCCTATAGTTGAGGGAAAGCAGAAACTCCAGGAATTCAATTTCCAATTTAGAATTTATTCCGGTCAAGAAGACTTTCTTTTTTTGTTATGGTATGCCAGTTTCCATCAACTGGTGAGTTATTTATTGACAGAAAAATTTTGTCCTGTCTTAATTTCCTGAACATTAATTCTAATATCCGCTGAATTAATTTAGGCAAAATTCGCGCGGCTGGAAATCCCGTAATTAAGGTTCGATACAGTGAAATAATTCTATGTTCCGCAAGCTGGTCCGAGTGATACCGAGCAGACGCGCTTGGGGCCATTGATAAGGAGCCTGGAATACGGTCGCATTGATAGCCTTTTCTATTTTAAAAGGGAAGTGCATTTAAATTTCTTTACACTTTAAATTTTATCACCTTGCCTTTGTATTTACAATTTCATTACCTTCGGTTAAGAGTTAATTATTTAATTGATTTTGTGTCACTGAATTGTACTATTGGGCTCTAATTGAGGAAATATTAGATATTAAGTACAATTGTAGTATTACATTTATTGGGGAAACAATTTTAGGTACACCATATATAGGGTGCTCCACTAGTTGGGATTGTATTGCGTTTTCAAGGTTTATGCCGCATGAAATTTTCCTTTCCTAGGTCGCTTTATGTTTACGCATTATTCTAATCCGCGGAGGCCTCCTACGACGATTAATGCGCTAAAAATTAAAAATTATCTGTTCTGGTGAGCGCAATAATTTTCCTCAAAATATTTGAGTTTCGCCCCATTAAATTATTTTATTTTGGATACGTGAACGGGACTTCTGTGCACAATTTTGTACCGAAGAATTGTAATTGTGGGGTTACTTTATATTGTTAATTAAATGAGGTTTTGGTTGCAACTTGTCTTTTTCTTTTACGTCGAAATATCTGAAGCTAAGTCTACCTATGGACAGATAGGGGACATAAAGGTCGGTGATTATCTATCTTGCCATCCGTCTTCCCATTTTCCACCTCGGATGATGTTAGTAAATTATAAGTTGGTGGCGCCCATAAATTAATTGTTTGGAACCTACCCCTTCTTCGATTGGATTTCCGGGATGCTAACTTCTGTCAAACATTGTAATTTCCTATCTAAGCAGAGGCGTAGTTGCGAGGTTGATTTTGCACCTCAACCAATATTTTGTTTGTAGAAAAGATCATAGGCGTAACAGACGTTTAAACTATTCCAACTTATTAGTACAACTGAAGGTGGCTTAGTAGCACATAACTCCAGTTCTGCAGCGTCACACCGGGATCGTGCTAAACCTCGTACGTACTTGTTGATAGCAGGACAGGTATACAGATGCAACTCTTACTTTTTTATTCAATTATTTCACCAAACCTTTAATTGCAGTTACAGTATATACTAGTTTACCATATCGAAGTAGGTATTTGAAAGTGATGCAAATGTATTGCAATAGGTTGTTTCTGTTTTCGCTAAATGATGGTTTGAAACGAATGAACTCCAATATTATTAGATGAGATTTCTTCCTCGTATTTTAATGCCAAATATGTGCTATAAACGGTTTTCGAACCACATATATTGAGTACCATGAATAAAACAAAATAGGTTCGTAATTTCATAACAAGTTTGTAAAATATGCAATGCATTGCATAAAAATTATAAAATGGGCAGAACGGCCAGTTGGATCGGTTTTCGGCGTGACGGTTTCAAACAATTCTTAAATTAGCGGCCTATAAGAAATTCGTAGCGCCCATAAAAATCTTTTTGGGGCTCTAAAGGACAATAAAATCTTTAATTCAAATGTATTTCCAGACAATGAACTTGTAAATTTGAATTTACTGTTTGTTCCTGAAGATTTCTTTTTTTATTCAGAATTATTGGCGATCTTCTAGGGGAAACGCTCTCTGACAGTGATCTTTAGGATGAAAAAAATATTTATAGAACAAATCATAAATGGTATCTTAGCTAGAGTTTACTTGCTATCATTAACAGCCTTTTCGTCCCACTGCTGGGCATAGGCATCTTCTCTGCCACGTATTTCTCCTCAGCGCTAAGGTAGAAACACGGGGGACCTACAGTTTAACGTCGAATCCGAACTACAGAAATTCCAGAGAAGGTTTTTAGCATTAATATCCCACGGTGGCAAATTGGGAAATTGTGTGTGGTGGGTTGCAGACAAGGTTTTTATAAATCTGCTTAGGTTTAGAACCCAAGCCAGAATCGACGTTTTACTCAGAAAGTGAGCGCTCTACCAACTGAGCTAGCACTTACTATAATTATACTAAAATTAAAGAAGTTTATTATTATATTGTTAACTACAACGTAAACAAATGCGCAATCAAATAGAATCTGTAAACAAAATAGTGAATATGATTTTACCTGTTCATTACGATATACTCTAACACCAATAATACTTTTAAGATACTTATAAACCCCAATTTAACGTCTTTTTCTTCTTCTTTCGCTATTTCCCATTTATAATCTAAGGTGTTGTTGCGGTCTCTCGCCATTCTCCTGACTTCCTCGATGTTCTTGTTTCTGTTCCTTGCCGCCTCCTTGATGTTGTCTTCCCATTGGATTCGGGGTCTACCTCTGGTTCTTCTTCCTTCTGCTTTCATTTGATAGATTTTCTTGGGGTATCTTATGTTATCTAAGCACATGAGATGTCCCAACCACTACAACTGTATCATTTCTATTTCACTGTTTGCTGGTTGTTGGTCTAAATCGTCTCTTATGCATTATTTCTTATTCTATCTCTTCTTGTCTTGCAGATATTTCATTTCCGTTTCTGTTATTTTGGATCGATCTTTATCCAGCAGTGCCCAGGATGTTGATCCATAGAGTAGTATGGGGAGGAATATTGTTTTATACAGGTGCATTTTTGCTTTTGTGCTTAGTTCTTCTTTGCCAATCACTGTTATGTTTATTTGATAATATATCCTATTTGCTTTGCTTATTGTGTTTTTAATTATCCATCCTTGTTTATTAACACTCCTAAGCATTCATACTTTTCCACATACTCCAGTTGCTTTTCTTCTAATGTAATGGGTATTCTTGTCTCTCTTGCTTCTCTTCTATTTTGCTTTTTCCTACGTTTATCTTCATACCTTTGTCTTCTAGGTTGTTTTTCATATGCTAACATTTTCTTACAGTTGGCTTAGATTTCCTGCCATTATTAGTATATCAACTGCGTGTATATTAGGTCTTGCGTCGGTATGGGATTTAGGTTATGGTACCCTAGTCTTGTTCTCCTTCTGATTTCTTCTTTACATTTTTTAATTAGCTATTCATGTAAACCACAAACAGCAGTGGGCTCAAACCGTCACCCCTCTATCTATGTTAAATTCTTGTGATTTTTGTACGTGTATCCTTATTACCCCACTACTTTTTTGTTTATACATTTGATCACTCTTATAAGCTTTGGGTTTGTTTGTAGTTCTTCCAGTGCCTTCCAAATGTGCTCCCTTGGTACTTGATCAAACGCCGCCTTAAGGTCTAGGAATGCTAGATATATCTCCCTGTTATTGTCCAGCATCTTCTCTGTTATCTGTCTAAACGTGTATATATGATCTTGTGTTTGTTTACCTGGGCGGATCTTCAATTACATTTCTTAACCTTTTTTCTACTATTATCGAGTAGATTTTTAGCACTACTGGAGATAGGCATATTGCCCTGTAATTCTCACAGTTTGTTGTTTCTCCCTTCTCATATATGGGCACTATTATATTTCTTTCCCAATCAGTCGGTATCTGTTCTGTATCCCATGCTTGTTGGAAGATATCTTTCAGCCATTTGACTATTCTTTCTCCTCCTTTCTTGAGTAGTTCTGGGGCGATATTGTCTTTTCCTGAGGCTTTTCCATTTCGTGTTTTTCTGAAGGCTATCTGAATCTCTTCCTCTGTTATGCTGTTTTCTTCTTACTCATTTCCGTTTTCTGTTTCTTCTTCTACTGAGGTTTCTTCTTCTTGTTCTTCATTTGCTCTTTCGGTTTTAAATTTGTTTTGATAGTAGTCTCGCCAAGCTTTTAGGACTCCATTTGCCGTTGTTTTTAATTCCCCTCTTTGGTTCATGATGTTTCTTATCGGTTTTGCTCGGTTCCCTTTTAGTCTTTTGACATTCCAGAATTGCTTTTGGTTCTCTATGTAGTTTTCTTCTATCTTTCTTCCAAACACTTCCCAGGATGCGTATTTTGCTTGTTTTACTGTGTCCTTAGCTTCATTACGTTTCTGTATGTAGTTGCTCTTTCTGCTTCCATAGTGATCCTTTTAAATCTCCTCCACGCTTCTTTCTTCAGCTTGATCTTACTCCTGACTTCCTCGTTCCACCATCTAGTTCTTTTCTTATGCGGACTATAGTTTATTACTTTTTTTTCCACATATTTCTTCTGCGGTTCGAATTATGGTTTCTTTAAATGTATTCCATCTCTCATTTAGGTTCCAGGGCGTTCCTAATTGTTGTTCGATTTCTCTTGTGTTAAGTGTATTATTAAGCTTCCGTTCGTATTCTTCTCTTATCTGTGGATTTGACGTCTACGTTTGAATATTATGCTGTGAATTAAGTTATTAAACTGCACGACAAATAGCCAAAATATAGCTTTTCACTTTTGTTGCAGCTGCTCAAATCACCAGTCGCTAAAAATTTAGTTTTTATCATATTTTCATTAAAAAATAGACACCACTCCCGGCAACCTTACTCCTATGCTCCACTTTGAAATAGACGGTTTACTTAATATAATGATACTATTTGATAATTTTGGGGAAAACGCAAGTAACGACATGTGGCTGTCTCTGTAAAAACGAAAATTGCATATTGCATTTCATATTAAAAACGTTTACAGTTAGCAGAAACGTGATGATTTCAGATATTGTATCCAAAACCGGAATCAAACTGCGATGGGGAATAACATGAAAATGCGGAAAGTACATACAGGGTCGAACTAACCTCAAAAAATGGACCCCCTCTTATTCTAAATACCCTGTATTTTGTATTTCTTTTAAGTCAACGCCGTTACAAATCCAGCAACTTTGCAGAGCAAATACATTTCGGACAAGATAAATGCTAGCGCTGAAAGCTATAATTAATGCATGCATAGAGCCCAGGAATTGTAAATGACCGAACTAAACTTATTGCGGTTTCGGGCGTCCAAGTTGGAGTACTGAGTGCATGTGTTTGTATAATTTGTGAGTTCGCTAATCTCAGACATGAGTCACGAAATTCGCAACTACTTGGGTCAGACGCATTCCTCCACGGGCGGATGAATTTACAACCGCAACGTAATCCATAATTGGGGATGGCGAATTATACGGAAGTTAGTTAGTAATAAGTTTAATGCCGCAACACAGTTGTCCTAATCACCATTTTAGTTAGTTATATCAAAAACATTAATTTACTCCCGGCGCTTGTATTTAGATAAGGCCTAATTTGCCCTTCGGTGCCCACCCTGAACTTTAGCAAATCTCCCAACTCAATAAGAATGAAGTTATATAGCAGCAATCAGTCATAAACGCCAACTACAAACGACTTCATCCTAGAGTGTACCTAACAATATAACGAAGCTAGAAATGAAGAGCTCGAGCCATCTGATATTACTTAATACCACCATTAGTGTGCTCCAACAGCGCCTGCAGTTGAGTAGGTGTAACTGACATTTAATTTCAATGCTTCCACGTGTCTGACCACACGTTGATGTTTCGTGTTTTTATCCTTCCTCGCCGTGAACGCTAATGTTGTCATGTTTGACTTCAACCTTTGATTTACATAATTAGGATCCATGTATGGGACAAATTTCAATAATTTATTTATTTATGAATATAGAACACTAACTCTGAAAGCAAAACAACTTAGTCGAAAGCACAAAGAACAACGTATTTAGTTTAAAGTTATAAGTTATAAGCAGAGAAGGTTTAGATGCATATGCACACACCCACTAATTAAATTTAATTGCAGAGCTGCAACGTTGATTTTATTTGTTCTTCTATGAGGGTTCGGAACCCATTTACAGGTGAACTGAATAATACTAATATCGGTTTATAACGGTTGTCTACGTTTTCCGATTCGCCGCCTCCATTTTTGCATATATCTCCAAATATCCTCTCCAAGCTCTCTTTCTTCCATCGTTGCATTAATTCAATCTCGCCTGCACGTATCCATGACATACTAATCTTTTAGTTCATGTGCCGTTAATAATTGTTTGAAGAACGTTCATGATCTATCGTATCGTGTTATTGCTTGTCTACCCGTATATTTTTTTCTTGTATTTCTTCATACTTCTTTGTATTTATTTATTAATTACAATCACAAATTTAAGGGAAGGATCCTTCTTTAATGGCCCTCCCGTGTTTACTTAAATACGATAATAATATATATAATGTAGTAACAATGTATTACTATAATCGAAAAGATAAGTCGCGGGTAGATTCTTTTAAGTCGATTTACATGATCACTGTTGTCTAAAAAATTAACTGCCAACGGGTTTGCATGCACTTCTAGTTCAGGTAAATGGTTTTCGCCGAACTTACAAATTTCTTCCTTGACGGTGGGCACTTTACTTTCCTGGTCGTTACGGATTTTAGCACTAGGGACATAGTATGGAGCGTTGGTTATTAAACGTAGAATTTTTGATTGGTACCTCTCCAGGATATCGATATTGGATTTAGCGGCAGTTCCCCGTAGCTGAATTCCATACGTCCATATGGGTTTCAGTACTATTTTATATATGAGGAGTTTGTTTTGTAGCGATAATGATGAGTTTCCTCCTAGTATCCAGGAGTATTTCCTTAGTTTTAGTCCAAGCTGAGCCCTCTTCTTCCAAATATGTGTGCGCCATGTACGATTTATATCCACGTATGCGGAGTGGGTGTCCATTCATGGTTACTTATGGAGATTTTCCTCGACAATTGACAAATATTGTATGGACAGATTTGGTCTCAATTACTTTAATGCGCCACCTTTGCATGCATTGTTGTATTATATCTAGATTCGTGCAGAGTTGTAGTACTGCAGCGACTGGGTCTGAGTGTGTTGAGAGAATGGCTGTGTCGTCTGCATGTGTAACTGTGACTATGCTATTATAGTGGGTAAATAGGAGGAGTAAATAAGTTATAATGCGAGCCCAGGACACTTCCCTGTGGTACGCCGGCGTATACTGGTACAACTTGGTTTATTCTTCGTCGAGTTTGCGCTGGAAAGACCTTTCCTCTAAGTACGACTTTAGTATGGTATAGTATGAATGTTGAGTTTATATAAAAGTCCCTCATGCCAGACCTTATCAAAGGCCTGGCTCACGTCTAAAAAGACCGCACTGCAGTAGTTTTTCATTTTAAAAGTGTGTTATTTATGACTTTAACATTTCTGTAGACTTGTGCTATGGTAGAGTGGTTTCTTCTAAAACCAAACTGGTAGTCAGGAAATAGGTCTTCTTCTAAATGTGTCGTCAGATTCCTTTTAAGCAGTAGTTTTTCCAATAGCTTTGATACTGGTGGGGGACTGATGGGTCTGTAGGACTCGACATTGTCTGGGGTTTGCCTGGTTTTTGTATTAGTATTATTCCATTGTGCAGGAAAGAACCCAGTTGTGAGAATCGAATTGTAAATGATGGTTAGCATTTCCCTCCTTTAATTTTGGGAGCTCTTTGAGTATTTTACCAGTAGAGCTGTCCCACCCTGGTGCCTTGTTTGGTTTTAGTGATTTTATCGATTCTGTAATTTCGCCCACTTTAAATGGCTTTATTGGGAGTAAAAGTTGATGGGGATCTTCCAGTTATTCTTTTATGTCATCATTTTCTTCGGGTCCTTTTGTTGTTCGGATTGGTTGAAAAACAATTTTAAGTTTTCCGTAAAAACTTGAGTAATTTTTTATTATTGTGCGTCCAGGAGCCATCTTCTTTTCATATGGTTGGCACTTATTGGTTTGGCTGTTGAAAGAACTTTATTGCCTTCCAGAGAGAGTAGTCTGTATCAGCTGAAGCTGTGGTAAAGTTGTCGTTTTTGAAAGTCCGTATCAGTTTTTCCTATTCTAGTGTTACCATTATCTGATAATCATCAAAACTTAACAAACATAATTCTTAGCCATCAATAGTTACACCCAATCTTGCACACTTACGTTTTAATTCTTTAGGTGCATGATGTATATACAGGGTGTATATAAATTAACAAAGAAGCTACACGTAATGATGTTCTTTGTAAAATCCTTAGTCGAAAATCCTAATACTTTAATGCTGTGCCACATGTCCCGGGTCTGCACGAGGTCCTCAAAATTTGGACATCCGTTCTTCTAGTATGCGTTATTAATCGATATCTGTTGACAGAAAACACTGCAATTAAAAAAAAGTATAATTTTGAATATTATTTTTCCATAGATGTGGTTTTTCTGTCTTAAAAGTTTGTTTTTAACATTTCTTTATTAACATAGTGTCATAAAAAAATACATTTTGCAGCATTATAAAACAATAAGCAGTCCCCCCATGGTATTGTCAAATTTTCACACAACAAAATCAAACTAATTCAATTTGCTTGATCTGATTATTTGTATAGTTTTTATTAGTTCTTGTGTTTCTTGGTTATGTTATTTCGTTCACTTATCTACTTCATTCTACTTGGGCACGTTTTTCAAACCGAAGGCATCCTAGAGGAAATGTATTTCGAAGGCTGGGCCAACGTGTTCGTGAAACTGATTCGTTTGTCAAAAGAAATGCGAACGCTTGTCGACCGAGGCAAAGGCATAAAATAAAATACAATTAGAAAAGCAAATTTTAGACACAACACACGAAGGACCCTCCGTGAGTATCCGGCAATTAGCTGCACCATTAAATATCGCTAGTAACCAGACCATCCATTTGGTTATACAAGAAAACCTCTTTTATCCATATAATGTTTGCAAAGTTCAGTCTCTCTATGAAAATGATAATATATATATATAGGATTTTTGCAACACGATATAAAATAAAATTCGTGACAACGATAACTTTTTAAGATGTATTCTTTGGAGCGATGAGTGTATATATTGAGATGGTATCGCGTAGCTTAATTAATTATTTATTTATATAAATAAAGGATACATGCATATTAAATCACACCTTAAGGGTTGTTTCTTTTGTGGAAGGTTTCTTTCGATTCATTTAGATACAGACTTGTTTCTTGTTAGATTGAAATTACAGTTGAGGCATATGCTATGGTGTTTAGCACAAAGAATGAGTTTACAAAAAAAAGTAACCAACACAAGAAGATTTTATAAAGGAGACATCAGCTGTCTGGAAGGATTTTATTTGTAGCAGTTTGGAGTTCAGAGATGGACGAAAATTCTGGAGAGTGCAGTTAGTGATACTGAAATCAATTTGAGTGTTATAAGTGGCGTCAAATTATACTAACAACTT
>JABXWE010024526.1:0-25911 GCA_014611495.1 Limonius californicus | reverse complement strand
TAATGCACCTTCACACGTACATATTTCGATCACCAATTCGGAAAAACAAGCAAAATAGCTTTCAATTACCCTTTCAACCACCTCTTCCCCTTGAATTTAAGAATTAAAATAATTAAGCAGCCATCCAAAATTCCATGAAACTAAAAAACGGACATTCTAAATTCGTTTATTTCACATCAAATAGACCAAATTACGATAATGCACCTTCACACGTACATATTTCGATCACCAATTCGGAAAAACAAGCAAAATAGCTTTCAATTACTATTTCAATCACCTCTTCCCCTTGAATTTAAGAATTAAAATAATTAAGCAGCCATCCAAAATTCCATGAAACTAAAAAACGGACATTCTAAATTCGTTTATTTCACATCAAATAGACCAAATTGCGATAATGCACCTTCACACGTACCTATTTAGATCACCAATTTCGGAAAAACAAGCAAAATTGCATTCATTTTCATTTTAACCACCTTTTCAACTTAAATTTCGAAATTAATATAATTAAATAGACATCCAAAATACCCTGAAACTAAAAAAGAGCATTCTAAATTCGTTCATTTCACATCAAACAGACCAAATTACGATAATGCACCTTCACACGTACATATTTACATCACCAATTTCTGAAAAACAAGCAAAATAACTTTCAATTACTATTTCAACCATCTCTTCCTCTTAAATTTATAAATTAATATAATTAAACAGACATCCAAGATACCACGAAACTAAAAAAGAACATAGTAAAGTGGTTTTTATTTCGTTTTTTTGAACACCAATTTCAGAAAAACTAAATAGGTTTGAATCACTATTTCAACTACCATTTCTGCTTAAATTTCGAAATTAAAATAATCAAACTGACAGCGAAAATACAATGTAACAAAAAAAGGACACCTAAAGTCGTTTATTTCACATCAAATAGACCAAATTATGATAATGCACCATCACACAAACCCATTTTGATCAAAAATACCTCAAAAAACATCCAAGGCAGCCTTCAATTTGAATTTCAACCACCTTCTTCATTTAAATTTCGCAAAGAAAGCCTTGCTGCAGTTGATATTCATCAAACTGTTCTTTATATCGTGTTTGTGTGACACATGTAACAGGTTGTTCTGAAAGATTAATAATACTTGCATGGTACCAAAAAAAAAAAACGGTGTCACTCGTGAACAACAAATTTGGCGGTTCTTTATCTGTAAAAATTATAATTCCAGTTACCATTTCTGAACGGTACAAGAATGCAAAACAACTCGAACACGAATCAATTCTGCAATGACAACTTATTAGACCAATTAACAACCTTCCAGTGCGGCGTTTTGGCCCCGGTCCCAACTTTTTTCGACCTGTTACATCTATACGATCCCAGTAGATCATTAATTTGGTTCTTGTGCGACCCACGCCTGCAGCAGGGATACAGTTATTTCTATTAAGTCCAGCCGGGCATGCACTCAGCGTTCCCGCCGCACAATAAACCGCCTCCCACACCAAACAAATTCGAAATAACACCGACAATATTCGCCCCCGGGAACATCTCTATCGGAGGAATCCAATGCAACCAGGTAAAAATACTTTCCCCGCTAAAAGCACCCCTGCATTCAGATGCATTTATCAGAAACACCCCCAACGGAAGGTAAGTCCGGAAGCGCGGCAAATTGGCCCCTCAGTCCCTTCCAATAGTGCGCAGGGTCTCCTCGTGTGGGGAAATGGTGGCTTTCCTTGCCAGACTAATGCGAGGCGGCATCTAGAGAAAGCGGCAACGCGATTGACGTCAGAAGAAGAAAAATTGGATGATTTGGCACAACTCGATTCGGTTGTGTGCAAACACGCGAACGAAACGTGCAATTGGAAGACACCTGAAATTAGATTTTTTAGACGTTAGAGTTCAAGACTTGGGAGGCTATAAATAAGCGCACTGGGAAAATATTTGGGGAAAAGTAAAAATAAGTGCACATTTCTGGTAAAACTCGAAAAGTCTGACGTTCTTACAATTGATTGGTAAAACTAACCCATCGAATTCATTTTAACTACCCTAGAAAATATTAAACTCTAGGGAAAAATACGAGTAGCGAGATTCAAACCCAGTATCTATAATTCACTAGTTTATCTCCTACAACTAACTACGGTGGTAGGAGAACTTGAGAAATACATTAAAATACTAAAAACTATCAATTTGTCGCTATAATTTTCTTAAATGAAATTATTTCGAGACCAAATTTCTAATTTTCATTAAAATAGAAGCTGACGACGCCATTTATAAATATCTTAAGTACTTATCGGTTGAAAGAGCCACGTAGATAAAGGACCTACAGCTTAACGTGTGTTCCGAAACACGGTAAATGTGGACACGTTTACTACTGAAGTGTGTTAATTCATTAAAAATATATCAGAGATAATTTTGATTTCGTTATTTACAAATATCTCGAAAATATTATCTTAAGATACTTGCAAATAATTAAATTAACGAAAGCGCAGATATCTTTCTAGATACAATATTGTCTCTAAAATATTTTAAAATATCCATTAACTGTGTTCTAACAAATACTGTACTTATTTGAGAAACTATTAAATAACTTACAATTTTTCAAAATAATTCAATGTATCTTAGATATAGCAATATGTTTATAATTCAAATATGTTAGATATTTTTAATTGAATGAATGGTTCAGCATATTTTCCCAATATTTGAATATTATCTATTTTACAATGCTCTGTAAATATTTTATATCAACACTGTTTAAAGCATAAAATGTAATGTTTTTAATTATTTAAATATATTAATACTTACTTAATATTATCATAGATAGCTGAACTGATTGTATAATATATTTCATTAAATATTAGCTCTACCGCGCCCTGCCGACGATGGTTGCAAGTTTGTACCGTTTTAAAATACCATCCTAGATATTTTTAAATAATTTCGTATATTGATATTTTAAAATATAAATAAATATTTATTTCCCTTTATCTTTTATATCTGAAAATTATTTTATATTCAAATACACTAAAGATATTTTAAATTCAAAGAAGAATATTTTAAGTAAAATATATGCAATATTCTAAGTTAATTCTTTGTTTTTTGAAAACAATTTTATTTTACAAAATCAAGACAATGTTAATTATTTAGAAATATCTGACAAATATTTAAAAAAAGAATTGTCAACTACTGGGAGACATTTTTAAATATCTAAAATTACCAAAGATTGATCAGATATAGATAATCTTATAATTCAAAATATCGTAGTAGATATTTTTAATTGAATCTAGATATCGTAAAATAAATGCTATTTTCCAGTATTTTCGATTTTTGACAGATATTTTATTTTTAAATATCATATAAACATTTTAGATTTATTAGTTTTTTGAAAAAATAATCATATTTTCCAAAACAATGACGTTATTAATTATTTTAAAAATATCCAAGGCAAATTCCTAAATAAAGTAGTTCAAAAGTACTGAGAATACGTAAAAAATTAATTTTTAAAGTCAGTTTAATATGTTTTTATTTGAAAACACTATCTTAAGATACCTTTAGGTAATTTTAAATATGTAAGGTACAGTAACATTTCCCAATATTTTAGACATTTGGAAATCATTATTATAAATAATGTATCCTCTTTATAAATCAAATTTAAAAATATCAAATATGATGTTTTTCTAAATATTTAGAATATTCGAGATACAAATATTAGTAATCAATTATTTATTTCTGTGAGATATTGTTAAATAAGGGATTAAATTTTAATTTAGATATTTTCAATATTTAGAAATATGGAAGTCACCTCTTCGGGCTTACACCACGCCGTCGTACGGTTGATGGATGCTGGCGTTTCGCTAACCGTTGCAGGTAGTATCATCAAAGCGTAACATCGCCCTTTGATAACGCTACCTACAACGGTTAGCGAACCGTCAGCAACAATCAATCCTACAGCGACGAGGTCTAATCCCGAAGACATGACTTCATTAGACACAAACGCGGGACTCCTGAATTTTACAACAACATTATATAAATTACATGAAAAATAAATTTATATATTACTAAACCCAAGACATTATTGATTTTCGTTTATGAGAGGGATTTAAAAAAAAAGAAATATCGAAAATTCCATTAATTTACATATATGTACCATGGACCTCAAAATCGTACTTAAATAATTTTTTATTACATACAAAACATCCCAATTACTTTCAGATCCACTCATTTTAACGCAAATCACTTCACCACACACAAAATAATACAACACTTCTCTAAACTTAACTGAGATTGCATACGTTCAAACCAAGAGAATTGTAGGTCCCCTCTATCCAGAAATTTTGGTTTGTTGCCGACTACATGGAGTACAGAAACGCAATGAAAGCTGTAGGTCCTCTCTATAAAACTAAACTACAACCCACGGAACCTAAAATAGGCTCGAGTGAAAAGCGTGCACAGAAAGTCCTTATTCAAACATACAAAAAAAACATAAATTTACGATACTCTTCTATAATTTCAAAACATGTAGAAATAAAAAGTCAAAAGTGTACTTTAGCATATCGTTATCCAATCTTATATTTAAAAAAAAAACCAAAAACATGAAACCAAGTTCGCTCATTAAAATGAAGGGGGCAAAAGGAGAAACGTCAATTACAAACGCCGATATGGATCTGGTGCATGAGAGCATGCAAAATATTATAGCACATTACCCCCATCGCAATATAAACTACAAGACTAAAAAGTACCGAGCGGCATGCGGGCGCGCCAAAAAGGATTATTGCTTAATAAGGTGGGCGCCCTTCCCAGTGGCGTTCGTTCACACCACACTCAGACGGATCGATAGCGCGTTTGATTTATGCGCGCCGTCACATTAATTCATGGGGGCAACTTAATTGCTAGGTGCAAGGTTTAATTTGGAAAATTTCCGCGCGGCGCTTAAACTGTAACCGTGGAAACTGCTTACGGTTAAAAATAGGCACTTCCTTCGTGAAAAATTTCATTCTAAATTGTTTTGATGTGCTCGCGAAAATCGGAACCGTTTTAAGCATCCGAACTAAAACAGCAAAAGCGTTTGCTAAACTTTCAATTCCTAATGCAACACGGAAATTAACAAAATATACAGCGGATTTTGTATCATTGTATTGAAAATATGAATTACTAAGTTGAAATTGTACGAAAATATCCATAATAGAGAGACATTCACTGTATACACAAAAAGGATTTTGCAAAAATATTTGATCAAATATGTATGTCGTACCATGAAATGTCTATGCACTTTATACGGGGTGTATTAGAAATAGGTACAAATATTTAAACCAGTAATAGATTGGCTCAAGTAGAATTCAATGGCACTATTCGTTTTTCAAAAATTATTGTTTATTTTTTTAATTAAAAAATAAAATAAAATTTTGTTTGAGAACTGCTGATGATACATAGAGAATGCATTTAAGCTGTAGAAGGTTATTACCTAATTGTAAAGTAAATCCAAAGTGGCAAACACGTAAAAACTTGTGTGGCTTGTGATAACTGAATAGAAATTACTGACCTACCTAATAGCATTTGTTTAAGGCAGGTGATAAGAAATTCTTTTGTATTTCTATCTTACTCTCCTTTGCATAACATGGCTTTGAACTCAAATTTTTGTTATTATCCTGCGGTACTCAAACAATTTTAGGTCAAACTTTCAATTATTATTTTCTCATATCTTAAGGGTCCCATTGCCAAAGAAATGTTTTTTCTAGTTTGTATATATTGTAATCTACCATCGGATTTAATATTCGTATCTATTTCTAATACACCCTGTAGAATGTGCAATCTTGATTTCTACATAATTTAATCTAACCAAACTTAACTTAACCAATCCCGCATTAGCCTAACTTCACCGTGCTCAGACCTGCTAACTTCACCTAATCTAGCCTACCTCATGTTCAATTCAGTTCAGTTAACAGCCTTTTTGTCCCACTACTGGCAACTGCTACGTGCTTCTCCTCAGCGCCAAGGTAGAAACATAGGGGACCTACAATTTAACGTCGATTCCGAATGATAACAATTCCAGAGGTTTTGAGAATAGAGATCCCACGGCTGCCAAGACCGGGTTGGGGAAATGTGTGTTTTGGGTTGCAGCACAAGATGCTTAAACGCTTTCTTAGTAATAATGGGCGGTCGAACCCAAGCCATAATCGACTTTTTACTCAGAAAGTGTGCGCTGTACCAACTGAGCTATCACCACGCTGTATTATCTAATACGAACATCTACATAAACTTAGCTACCACCACACCTTTTTCCTACGTAATCGGATATTTTTTCTCGTTCCGCCCTGGACACCCCTTTCCCATTACTTCAGGGGGTGCGGGCGTCCCTTACATACTAAACATTCATGCAACATGCACCCTAAACTTAACTAAGCGAAATGCGGTCGCCCAATTCGGGATTCGAACACCCCAGCCGATCCACCACATTTCGCTGTGACCTTGAGTGGCGACGCGTATTCGCACTACTCCACCGAGGCCCCTACGTAATCTGACCTAAACTAACATAACCTATCACATCCTACACAATCTAACCTAAACTTTCCTATGTTAACCTTTCCTAACTTAGCATAACTAACCTAACATAATTGGAACTTATCCTACCGTGATACATCTGTGACTCAATCTAACATACCAGCAAAACAACGTAACGTAAACGTAAACAACTACTTTTAGGACAACCTAATCTATCTGTAATCCAATTTAAATTTAACCTACCCTAACATAATTGGAATATATTCTACAATGATAAATCTGTGACCCAATCTACTATACCATCAAAACAATGTAAACTAACTTAATCCTAGCCTAACCTAAACTAACCTAAACTGACCTTAACCTATTCTAATTTTCGGTTAACCTAACCCAAACTAAACTAAACTAACCTAACCAAAATTTTTTTAAAACAAGTCATCATCTACCGCCTTTCCTAACTTATCATAACTTATCTATAAATTTAAATTACTCCAGTATAATTTTATCATTACCCATTCTCATCTACTTTTATGTCAACCTAATCCATCTGTAATCCAATTTAATTTAACCTAAGCTAACATAATTGGAATTTATCCTACCGTGATACATCTGTGACCTAATCTAACATACCATCAAAACAACGTAAACTAACTTAATCCTAGCCTAACCTAAACTGACTTTAACCTATTCTAATTTTCGGTTAACCTAACCCAAACTAAACTGAAATAACCTAACCGAAATTTTCCTAAAACAAGTCATCATATGCCGACATTTCCTAACGTGACCTAGCTTATCTGTAAATTTATGCTATTCCAATATAACTTTATCATTGCCCAATTTAATTTCCTTCTATGTCAATTGAATCTATCTGTAATCGGGTTTAAATTTAACGTGACCTAACACAATCAGATTTTATCCTACTCTAATACATCTGCGACCCTATTAAAGATGAAAACAACGTACAATTTCGTACGGTATTTTTACGAAATTTTATATCATGCTATACAGAAATATGTGTGCAACATTTTGTACAAAATTATACACAATCATGCTCTAAAATTTACAGAATATTGTTCAGCTTCTGCGTCGCATCGACGCGCATACGAGAAATTTTTAGTATTCATCAATGATCACACAGGGCAGAGAAGTAAATGTTTTACTACGTGTTTACGCCGCCGCGCCACCGCTAACCGCACTTTCGCGTATCTCGCTCGCGTCCTTCATTGCTGCAACGTGTCCATGTAAAACAAAACAAAAAGGTGCCACAAACTTATGCATCAACCTAATATTATGAAATCTCGATAGACTTCTACATCATCCACAGTTGCATGATTATTTTAACAGTTTTCTCATAGATAACTGTTTACGCATATTCAGACAGAATTGCTCAAAAAAATCTGGTTCGTGTAATGCTTTGCATAATTTAGTACGAAATATTCTGAATAAAATCTGAACAGAATTTTGAACAAATTTCCGTGGCGTGTCGTAGTAGGCTAACAGACTATCAAAAGAACTTAACCTAACTTAAACCCAGCTTAACCTGAATTGACTTCAGCCTAACCTGACTATATCTAGCGTAACTTAATATAATCAAAGTGTTGTTCTGCATATCGAAAGATACAAAACCCAGGTATGTTAAATATCCAATTGTGTGAGACCGCCCAGTAATAAAATAAAGAAATAAACAAACAACAGAGACGCTGGTCTGAATCTAATCTACTATTTCCTTAATATAACCTAACCTAACCTAACCTAATCGAATCTTACTTTGACGCAACCTCAATCGAACTCAAATTTAACCAAAGTAGAACAACATCATGCACTGGATAATTTCAACATACATTGACTTATACAGACTTGCTTTGTATTGTATCAAGGATTTCCAGTAGAAAGTCCGCGTCGCATTGATGCGCAAACGGCCAATTTTTAGTGTTTATCAACGATCACAGAGGGCAGAGGAGAATATGTTTACCACGTGTTCACCCAGCCTGCCGACAGTTCACGCACTTTCTCTTATCTCGCTCGCCTTCTTTATTGCTACAGCTTGTTTGTTTTAGCGTGCGTTCATGTAAAATAAATAAATAAAAGCGCTACGAGCTAATGCATTAACCTAATATTATAAACTCCTGATAGAATTCTGCTTTATCGACAGTCACATGACTATTTTGACAGTTTTCTCACAGATGTCCACGTAAATTGCACCTATTTGCGCATGCTCACAGACTGAATTTTGTACAAAATTATGTTCAAAATTTTGTACAACATTTTGAACAAAATTTACCGTGTCATCCAAGCCTTATGGCTTAAATTAAATGCTAATATTTTTGTATTATAAAGGGTCCCAAGATATCCTCAGAGTTATTTTTGTATTAATGTTATGCTAACAGAATATACAGTGCATTTTAAAATAGGTATATAATATATTGAAAAGTTACAACACCGAATTGGAAAATTTTAAATGTAAATTCTTCTTCAAAAATTTAAAATATTTATTTAATTCAGAAAATTATAAGTCAACCAAATATTAATTTGTTTCATTCACAGCACTTAAAAGCTTCTTATGTAAGATTCTTTTCATTCAAAGTTCTGTAAAATAATGAGAACAGTGAGTACAAAACTCTGTTCTGTGTAATACGCGTTTGCAGAATTTTGTACAAAATTTTGAACAAAAGTTTAAACAAAATTCTGTATAAAATTCTGTTCCATGTAATATGTGTTTTGCAGAATGTTTGTACAAAATTCTGTTCCGTGAAATATGTATTTTGCAAAATTTTGTACAAAATTCTGTTCTGTGTAATACGCGTTTTGCAGAATTTTGTACAAAATTCTGTTCCGTGTAATATGTATTTTGCAGAATTGTGTACAAAATTCTGTTCCATGTAATATGTGTTTTGCAGAATTTTGTACAAAATTCTCTTCCGTGAAATATGTATTTTGCAAAATTTTGTACAAAATTCTGTTCTTTGTAATACGCGTTTTGCAGAATTTTGTACAAAATTTTGTTCCGTGTAGTACGTATTTTGCAGAATTTTGGTACTTTGGCAATACCACGTGCAAGGTATTTTCTACTATTTGTGCCACTGAATGTTTTCTGAAATAGTTTTTATATGCTTCCCTTTTATTTTTACCCAGTTTAATGAAAAAATATAATCCAGATATGGGAGCTATAAAGACCTACACCACAATTTAGAAGAACCACAATTTAAACAGACTCCGTCTCCATATAAAATAATTCGATGATAATGCGTGGGGGAAGTTATGTTTAGGGTCATCCACTTACAAGTTTGACGTAGTTTAGAAACCCAATAAGTGGCAGAAACTGTAAACACCCCAGTCATGACATATAGAGCGTTGTGTAACAGAACAAACATGATTGAGGCCAGTACACTATGTCATATCATCTTAGGGGAGTGTCGAGATAATAAACAGCTACTTCCTCCTAAAGGTAAACAAATTAACGACTTTACGTCATGTCACTAGAAATACTGTTCAGTCCGTAATTGCTTTGCTACACAGGTAATTTTAATAATAACCAACAGTGCCACCATGGCTTATTCATTAGAACTGTTTACAACAATATTTGCACAATCATTTGAGGCTGCATTAATTAAAACATTTAGAAAAGTAGGTGAAAAAATTGAAATCCACTTACCGGTTGTGTCCAGATCGATGGGGAAATCCCTTTCTTCGGCTAACCTCCGCTCCTTTTCCACTGCAAGAATATTTTGTGTTAAAACCAAGAACAATTATGAGGAATGAGTACTTACTTTGAATGAAGTGCGAACTCGGTTTCCGGCGGTGATCCCTGCTGTGTATGCGGTCCATTAACTTTCCTATACCACGGTCCTTCTTATTTATGGGCCCAGGGCACGTGTCGTCGTACAATTTCACACACAACCGATGAAGGTTGATGAGACACGCTGGAAAGAAAATTAATTTGTAGTTCTGCCTTGGAGAGGATCTGGTGAACTAAATTTAAGGGAACTGTTTGAAAATAATAAACTTGACGTTGGCAATTGGCCAGTATCCTAATGACTATTTATTCTACACAAACCTGTACATATACAGTGTTTCATGTTAAAGTATCTTTTATACAGA
The DNA here is from genome assembly GCA_014611495.1 of Limonius californicus. Lineage (NCBI taxonomy): Eukaryota > Metazoa > Arthropoda > Insecta > Coleoptera > Elateridae > Limonius > Limonius californicus. Next base: position 15,335 of record JABXWE010024526.1, on the reverse strand, counting down.
GGATTCTTTGATCTTTGTTTCAATACCTTCTTGAAATTTATCTGATAATTTAAACACAACCGTTGTATTACCTCAAAAGTTACGTCGAACTTGTAATTTTTTTGGGTTTTTGAGTGAATATAGTTTTGAAGTCAAAATCCAGAAAATGCCAACACTGTAAAAACAAAAGCATCTAACTTAACTTCTTTAACGTTAAATTTTTTGTTTTGTACTTATGACAACCCCAACACAAGTCGAGTGCTTATAAAAATTTTTAAACAGACACCGTTACCCATTTTAAAATACTGATTAAAATTAATTCTGTTCACTGTTTAAAACAGGCATCTAACCTAAGCCAGTTATTAAATTAGGTTAGATGCTAATATTTAGAAACGCGCACTGTTGTGCATTTTAAAATCTACGATATGAGACCAAACCTACAACTTGGGGACTGTTTAAAAAAATTATTCATCAAGCTATCTGACAGTAGCTTAAATAATGTTTTTATTCTGTGAATGTACTGTAAGTCAGACTGTCAACTGTTTAAAATACCATCTAACCTAACAGACTTATGTTTGATGCTGACATTTTTATATTAAATTTGTACAAACTTCAACTTAACTCAAATATTATCCGCGCAATATAATTGAAACACGCAGTAAATAAGCATATTAAGCTAGATTCTGCAGCTCAAACTGTCAGCTATTTAAAAAACCATCTAATCTAACTGGGTTACTAAATTAGTTATACAGTACTATTTTTATATCATACCTACACGGGCTCTTATTATATTTCATGTGTTATTATCTAATAAATATTACTAAAGCACACACTATTAGCACTTTAAAATACAGTTCAAACTCAAATTATGAACTGTTTGGTCCGTTTTAAATTTCTAGAATCTAGAAGAATATGGTTTTGTAGTCAAAACCTAAAAATGTCAACAGTGTAAATATAGTCTAACCAAAAAATATAAATCAGCCATAATAGTTAGGTTAGATGCTTTTATAATATTATTTTTAGGCTTGTATGACACGGCACAGAATTTTGTACAAAATTCTATTCAAAATCAGTATTACACAAATACCCACTATTATATAATTTTTCAATATATAATGTCAACTTGGAACCTAGAAAATGGTGGCTGTTTTAAAAAAAGCCTGTCTTAGGCCTGTAGACATGGCACAGAATTTTGTTCCGAATTCTGTTCAAAGTGTTTTTACAAAATTCTGTAGATTCATGTTCCAAAACATACAGAATTTTGTACAATGTCGACGTTGCGTCGATGCGCAAACGAGCAATTTTTAGTGTTCATTAACAATCACAGAGGGCGGTGAGGTAAATGTTTACCACGTGTTTACCCTGCCTTTCGACACTCCACGCACTTTCTCTTATCTCGCTAGCGGTCTGTATTATTGCAGCTTGTTTGCTTTGTCGTGCCTTAAAATAAATAAATAAAAGCGCTACGAACTTAGGCATTAACCTAAAGCTTGTTTTACATTATACTTTTTTTGTCTAGAAACTTTGAATAGATTTAAGTACTAGATCCAATACTAGATTTGGTTCAACTTGACCATAATGAAAATCGAGCGCATTAGTTTTTTGTGCGCAAGCGCCAAGATTATCCTAATTTGTAATTACCAACTTTCAAAATAAATATATCAATTTGAATGATTTGTATCAATTGAGGTTAAGTGTGTACAAAATGAATTTTACTACAAAAAAACGAGAAATATTTAGAGGAATTCTAAAACTTAAGAAAATCTATGATCTCTATAAAAAGACAAATCAGAAATCCAGAATAGGGAGTCAAAATTGGTTGCTGTGACGTGATGATTTAAATTTAGAGGCTTGTTCATTTGTGACTACTGAAATTTGCCTTTGTAGCTTCGTGGCTCCACTTTTTCACAGCCTGTAGTGCCATAATACTTAACAAATCAAAATACTAGTAAAAAATAAATCTTTAACACACTATAACAATATAAACAACATACCACTTTTTTAGGTTAGGTTCCGTTAAGTTCGAGTTTATCGATAGAGGTTGGTAGTACCAAAATTAGCTCTACTGCGCAGGTGTAGTATCAAAACTTGAACAAAAAATTGGTCCAGAACTAGTTTTGCAAAAAAGTTTAGCTGGTTCTAGTACGAAAACTTGGATGCATTTTTTCTGATTTACATTATTCAAGTTTTTACAAGTCCATCTAGTAATGAAACTAGTCACAGTTTCCAGCCGAAAAAAGTATAATGTAAAACAAGCTTAATATTATAAAATCTGCTTTATCGACAGTCACACGACTATTTTGACAGTTTTCTCACAGATGTCATTGTAAATTGCACCTATTTGCGCAAGTTCACAGACAACTTTGTACAAAATTCTGTAGATTCATGTTCTAAAACCTACAGAATTTTGTACAAAGGCGTTCTTTATTGCTGCAGCTTATTTGCTTTGTCTTGCGTTTATGTAAAATAAATAAATAAAAGCGTTACTAACCTATGCATTAACCTAATATTATAAAATCTTGTTAGAATTCTACTTTATCGACAGTCACATGACTATTTTGACAGTTTTCTCACAGATGTCAACGTAAATTGCGCCTATTTGCGCAAGCTCACAGACATTTTTGTACAAAATTCTGTAGATTCGTGTTCCAAAAACCTACAGAATTTTGTACAAAGGCGTTCTTTATTGCTGCAGCTTGTTTGCTTTGTCCTGCGTTCATGATAAAAAATAAATAAAAGCGCTAGGAACTTGAGCATTAACCTAATATTATAAAATCTTGTAAGAGTTCTACTTTATCTACAGTCACATGACTATTTTGACAATTTTCTCACAGATGTCATCGTAAATTGCGCCTATTTGCGCAAGCTCACAGACATTTTTGTACAAAATTCTGTAGATTCGTGTTCCAAAAACCTACAGAATTTTGTACAAAGGCGTTCTTTATTGCTGCAGCTTGTTTGCTTTGTCCTGCGTTCATGTTAATAAATATATAAAAGCGCTAGGAACTTGAGCATTAACCTAACATTATAAAATTTTGTAAGAATTCTTCTTTATCGACAGTCACATGACTATTTTGACAGTTTTGTACAAAATTATGTTGAGAAGTTTGCAGAAAAGTTTGAACAAAATTTTGTACAAAATTCTGTGCCATATCATACAGGCATTTTCCATATTTTAACTTCAAAACTGTCTTTTTTTTTCGCAATCCTAACTATACCTTCATCACCTAACTTAATTAATAAATGTTATTAAATCGCACACACTTTTATGCATTACAATACAACAGTGTGAAAATAATGCTACAAAAGGATCTGACCTCAATTATAACATATTTAGAGAGGTTACATGCTTCTGTTACCTCTTTTTCATTACGTACATTTACTAATTTTATACTTTAAAATTATATTTTTCTTCCAAAAACCTAACTATGTAATAGATATGTTAAATATGAGTTTATATTTATAAAGCTCTAACATACTTCATGATATTATCTTATCAATCAATTATAATCAATTATACATTAGGTATATTTATAACAGCTCTGGTAATACTAACGTTTTACTATGAAGCCGATATTCGTGATGACACTGTTATGCATTACAATACTTACAGGGTGAACTCAAATTCTAAATATAGTTAGATACACTACTTTAACTGAGCTATGGATTAGGTTAGATGCTAATATTTTATATTACACTTCTGACCGCTCTGAAACAACTTGACTATTATTATCTAATCAAAATTATTCAAACGCATTTTACACAAAACCTGTGTAACCTAACTGAGCTATAGAAGAGGTTAGATGCTAAAGTTATACATTAAGTATATTTATAGCGGTAATACTAAAGTGTTACTACGAAGTCGATGTTAGTGGGGACACTGTTATGCATTATAAAATCTAGTGTGAACTCAAATCCTACAGGTAGAGACTGTTCAGAAAAAGCATCTTTTTCAACTTAGTTATGGATTGGCTTAGATGCTACAATTTTTATATTATAATTAGAACAACCAGCTTAAACATACCACACCTGATATTATGTAAATATTACTAAAACACAAACTGGAATGCATTTTATAATATACAGGGTTCACATAAGTTAACACCTTTAATCATTGGAAAAGTAAAATCACCTTGGGCTTTGAAGAATTTTAATAATCCCCTTGTCTACAAAAACACTAAAAATCCCTGGATGACAAAAGAAATGTTGAAAAATTGGTTTTTTCAGCAGTTTGTAGCTGAGGTGAGTAAGCAATTCTCTATACATAGGTACTGTTTATGTATTAGTGTATAAAAATGATTGTAGGTTAGAAAATTCTTGGGAAGCAAAAATCTTCCCGAGAAAGCCATACTCCTGTTAGATAATGCTCCATCACATCCACCAGCTGAAGAATTGAAAAGCAATGATAGTACCATATTTGTAATGTTTATGCCACCAAATGTAACACCACTTATTCAACCCATGGATCAAAATGTTTTGAGGCTTACTAAACTCTAATACAGAAAAAACTTGTTAACTTCTATCATATCTAAAGGCAAAAGAATTAGCAGATGCGATTAGAACACTCACATTAAGAGATGCTGTTCTACATTTGTATGCCGCATGGAAACAATTGGAGCCTTCAGTCATTTCTAAATGTTGGCATAATATTTTGGGGAAAAATACTTTTGAGGAAGAAGATAACTTACCTTTGGCAAAACTTCAAGAAACTTAAAATACTGAAAGACCACAGGGTTCAATAAGGGATACTATTGATAGGCTACAAGCAATTCAGCCAGGAAGATGTTTGCGAAAAAAGTTAACGAAATGCAGTTATATAATGTATGTATGGTTTTTTCTAGGCTAAGTATAGCACCAAGGATGTTGAAGCCTGGAATAAGGATGTTGTTGAAAATGACACTCATTTGGGAAATGATGTTAATGGTGACGTTTCAGAAAATAATGATTGTGAAGTTGTTGATGTTCAGCAGAAAAAAATTAATCATCCTGAGGTTCTCCAAGCATTAAAAATGGTAACACAGTGGGCAGAACAGAACAAAGTTGCTGTTAGTGCCGTTTTAAGCCTAAAAAATATAGAGGAGAAAGCTGTATTGGCAAACATTTCCTCCACAAAAATTCAAACCAAAATTACATCATATTTTAAGTAAAAATGTACGCATACATAATATAGTACATACATATGTTAATTTTAGTGTAATATGTTAATTTGCAAGTGTAATACGTAAATAGTAAAGGACTAAAAAGACTTCAAGGTTGTAATATTTCAAAATTCTGTACAATGTAGACATTACTATGCATACCCTCAATAGTGTGAACAATCTCACATATGTGAACAAGCTCGAATTTTTCGTGTTCACACTAACGCGAGTCTACTGTATTATATTTCTGATGCCTCAAACATATGGCAAGTGTACTACAAAATAAATATTATTGAAACACACTATTATATATTTTAAAAATTTACCGTGTAAACTCAAATCCTAAATATTGAATTTGATCTGAATGAGATTGTGTTAGATTGTAATATTTTCATACTCTACTTACAATAGCTCTAATACCAAAGAACTGGCAGTACCAAATCAGTATTACACAAATACCCACTATTATATAATTTTTCAATATATTATGTGAACTTGGAACGTAGGAAATGGTGGCTGTTTAAAAGAAGCCTGAGTTAAGTCTGTATTTCATGGCACAGAATGTTGTAATGCGTTAACCTATTATTATAAAATCTTGTTAGAATTCTACTTTATCGACAGTCACATGATTATTTTGACAGTTTTCTCATAGATGTCACTGTAATTTGCACCTATTTGCGCAAGCTCACAGACAGAACTTTGTACATTTTGAACAAACTTTTGTACAAAATTTTGTTGCGTGTCATACAGGCCTTATGGCTTAAATTATACGGTAATATTTTTGTATTATAATGGGTTCCAAGATATCCTCAGAGTTAGTTTTATATTAATGTTATGCTGACAGAATATATAGTGCATTTTAAAATACATAATATACTGAAGAATTACAACATTGAATTGGAAAATTTTATATGTAAATTCTTCTTCAAAAATTTAAAGTATTTATTTAATTCAGAAAATTATAATGCAACCAAATATTAATTTGTTTCATTCGCAGAACTTAAAGCTTCTTACATAAGATTCTTTTCATTAAAAGTTCTGTAAAATGAAAATTTTGATTTCTAGCTATTAACAAAAAACCACAAACAGCAGCAACACAATAAATTCTTATACAATATACATCCTTTCCTTATTGAACAGAATCTATATTTCTTACCAACTTCAAAATTTTGGAAGTAATGGAAACAATTGTTCCTCTTACAAACTTATTTTACACTTACCGGAACATTGATATCCCTGGGGTGCAATTCCATAAATAATTTGGTGGCAATGATTGCAAAGTATCACAGTGTAGTAAGGTTGTGCAACAAACTGGTGTCCTTGGAGAGTCAACTGCAACAAAATTTAAACTTCAATTTCAACCAAGTTCCCAACAATCATCACAACAGAAAATTCCGAACCTAAAACAATTAACATGCGTCTGTTTGCAGCACACCCACCAAAAAACAACACACAAATCCCACATGTTATCACCCCTCATTAAAACGCAAAAAAAGATTATCTCAAGTGCCCGGCATATGGACCTGGCAAACAATGTTAACAAAAACCATTGAACTGAACTGATTACTAATAAATTTAATCAATATTTATTCAGGCTTACCTTTCTGGAATACCTTCCTATGAATTTCGTGCGGAATGACTTCTCCTTGTTGACAAAGGTGGGGCAGCGGTCCAAAGCGTGACCGGCCGGCCGGACACCAAACACTCTGGTGATTACTGTGGCAAGAGCTGCAGCTGTGAGATACCGGCGATGGTCGTAGTTCTCTCGGTCTAACTCATCACTGAAGCAAAGAACACACGCATAAACAAACTGATTTAGTGTTAGTTGCACATGAGTGGGCTTGGATATAATCGATGGATGCGTAGTAGCACTTCTGAGCTATTAAAAAGCAATTTTAATTCTGCATCCCACTCGTTATAACAGAATCACCAAGTGATGTCTTTGTAAATACACAAGTCATAAAGGCAATGAAATAAATGAAATTTACAGCAAAACAGTAAGGATTAAACCGTTTTCTTATATAAAACATGAGTTATACGTGGAAAAAATGTAAAAAGGATTCATCATAACTGGAGGCAACTGGAATACAGAAGTAATACGAAAAGTTTCCCACTTTAATGAGTGAAAATTGATTATCACGTGCCGAAAAGCACTTTAAACAATTTATTTTAGTCTTGCCAAGTACAACGCAGTTAAATACTGCCGTTTTTAACTTGAAGAACTAAATATAGCTGCAATTATAAATAAGTGGTGGGTTGAACAGAATTGAAAACGTAATACAGTTCTATATTTACAAAGGTAAAACCAATAAAAGAGTTATTTAAAAAAGGAATTGTAATCTACAAACCAAGAAAATCAATGAAACTATTTAATTTAGAAAATTTCTACTTTAAATCTGAATTACAATATTAAACAAACGGATTATGTTGATTTGGATTTGGACCAACAGTCAGGTGATTTATTACAGGCATTATTTACAAGGGTAAAACAAATAAAAGTGTTGCGTACACAGAGAAGACTAATTAAAAACCTGCTCAAGCAAACCAATTAGCAATTAAATTTAGTAAATCCTTTAGTTTAAATATAAATCACAATCTCTAACAAAAGTAAAACAATTAATGTGTTTCTTATACAGAATATTGATTTATGTAATAACGCCTTTAATTTAAACCTGAACCGTAATTTTTAACAAAAGTAAGGTTATGATGATTCAAACCACCAGTTTAATAATTTATTGAAGTTATTATAAGACAAAATGAAAGAGTTGCATATATAGAAAATTGCAATCAAACAATTCATCATGAAAGCCAATGAAATTAATTTAGTAAATCCACTAATTTAAATCCGAAACGCAATTTTTAACAAAAGTTGTATTGATTCCGTTTAATTTCCTAGCAATTCGCTGCAGTTAATATTTGCAAAAGTTAAACAAAGGAAAAATTTGCATATACAAAAGATTCCAATGAATAAACTTCTCCAGAAAATAAACAGCTACCTACCGGTAACTTAAATAAGTTGCAATAAAAGTACGAAATCAGTAATTACATACAATGAGATCAAAAACTCGAAAATAGTTGGTAGCAGATTTTTGAAAAATCCCTATAATAATTCGAGTAATATTATGTTGGCTGTACTGAATTGGCCAGTGCAGCGCATGCGCACATTTTGACATTTGTATTTTCAACTTACTCGCGTGTTTTGAAAATAATTTTGTGTTTTTGTTTAATTTTTATTATGCAAACTGCCTTTTTCACAAGCGATAGACACGTTTATTGTTATGGTTTATTTCCGTACTGGCCACCAAAACCAAAATAGCTCGTGGACATACTTCGCTGAAAATAGCTATGTTCAATTTTCACAACAATTTCCAGAAGATCTCGTCACCTATCCTGTTTATGTGCAACATATGCAAATTGTTATTGATCATTTTATGGATACAGGAAGTGTTGTTGAACGGAAAAGATCTGGCCGACCTAAAATAATTACAGGTGTTATTGCTGATGTACAACAACGCATGCCTAACAAATCTCTTCGTAAATTATCTGCACAAACAGGTAAGCAAACGGCATTAGTTTATATATAAATTTAAGATAAAATCTCTAGTTGTTCTATTTAAATTTCATGTTTTTTATTCCCAAAATCCTGTCGTTAGTGACGCCACTGAACTTCTACTAGTTACCTTCTTTTTTAAGGGCTGCCAACTATTTTTGACTTTTTGATCTCTCTGTATACTTACTACAAGTTTACACATATATGTAACAACTTTACCATTAAACATGTTAAAACATAACACAACTGATAATCTTACTAGCAAATGTATGTACTTACTGTTCTGCTGTAGCAGATCCAACATAACCACAAAGTTTAAAAGATTTCCAATATTTTGTACTAACTTTACCACGGAACATTTTCAAAAAGAAGCCAAATAATAGTTTTACTAGCAAACGTATGCATTTACTTACTATTCTGCTTTAGCGGAACCAACACAACCTCAAAGTTTCAAACAATACCCAATATTTTGTAATGTTAAAATGCGATAATGCAAATTAAAATGTTTTCAGACACTATTACAGTGTACAGCATTACAAGTATATTTCGAGTAATTTTGAACTTGTATAATATTTATTATTTAAATAACGATTTTAGTACACTATCCCATAATGAAAATATGTTTTATGAAAACGAAATTTTACAAGTGTAAGTATATGTTTACTAGTGATAGGTAGGTATGTAAATGTGTTGGTTTTTATTTTTCACTTTTCCTAAAACTTTAAGTAATAATTGACATGTATACAATTACTGAATTTGAAGTCTTCTCTATAACATACTACAAAAGTGCTTCTGCTTGGACATTTTTGATAAAAGTATATAATTTTGAAGTGTAACAATGCATAACAAAAAAGCATTAACATAGTTGAGTTTACAGATTGCATGATAAGCTAAAATTGTTATACTATACTTATATCAGCGTTAAAAAGTGTTATTTGTATATTGATGAATGGAACACATAGAATTATTTATTTTAAAATACAGTATAAAGTTAAAAGTTGATTAAGTTGGATGCTTAAATCTGAATATTATAAGTAGAACGTAACCAAGTAATATAATCAACTGAATATTATTGAAACACACTGATTAGGTTAGGTTAGATGCTTGGAAAAATACCTATCTCATACAAAAATAAGCTTATGTCCACTCTGATTAATAATCTAAAGCCATTTATATTAAAGTATTAAAGTTTAATAAATACTTTGATATATAACGAAATCAGTAATCTACTCATTATTATCATTATTTTGACTTTGATGAATTACTGCTTATACAATTTAGTCAAGTTTACCACTTGAAATAGCTGTAAAAACAGGGCCTTCCCATAAAACATCTTCAAGGACCTCAATTCAACATTATAAATTTGTAATTTTAAAACTTATCTTCATCAAAAGTAAGGTTATGTTGACTCGGACCAACAATCTAAAGCCATTTATGAAGTCTGTCATTTGCAAAGGCAACAGATAGGGTTATATATGGGTCATTCTTTTACAAACCGAACGGATTTCAGGGAAAAAAATTTGACTTCTTCAAATGCGATAACAATTTTTTTTTCTGCATCTTTCAACAAATTTAGTTGACACGTATATAAGGATTTTGCCGAAAAAAATTTTTTTTCTAAAATATCCACTTATGAGTTTTCGATAATTTGCTGGGTTTTCTCCAATCTTCTCCTACTTGAAATTTATTATCTCCAGTTGTACTGATCGGATCAACGTCGAGTTTTTTTTATTTTACACTTTGTTACATAGGCTTTCACAATGTATTGAAAAACAATTTTTTTATTGTCAAAAAATGAAAAATAGTAACAATTTAATTGTTTAAATAGGTTTAACATGCTCGCCCCCCACCTTGGATTAATTTGAAAAAATACCATTTTGTTCTTTATCCTCTTTTATCTACAAAACCAATTTTACGAAAAAGGGGGGTCTCTATTAGATCAGAAGTTAATAAATATTTTCGAGAGCAAGTCACGCAGCACGCTCCATGTACGTCAAAGATCTCAGACGCTCCCACCTATTTTCCACTTGTAAATGTTTACCATGTTGCATTACAGTTTGAAAATATTTGTTGATTATATTTATGGATAAAAATCAATGCACATAATCCATAAAAGGACAAACAAGTGATTCCGGTTACTAAAGTAAATGTTAAAATGCCAAGTTCGCTCGAAACTTCAAAACTGAAGCATTATAATATTTTGGGACATAAGGAAATCTAATAAATAGTATTGAGTATTACGATGTAGAAAAATAAAAGAAAATAAATTCCGTCTTTTATTTATTAACTTATAATTGAGCACTACATGAAATGTGGTTTTTGTCGATATATCACAAAGTATGCAATTTATTTCATGACTTTAATTTTAATTGAATCATTTTCTTCTTGCAAGGAAAAGTGCTTGGCTTGCACTTTGTTTTTTGCAATAGGTATAATGCAATGAAATTTTAACGTTCCTTTCACGGTTACAGCCTTCTTAAATCTCGCCTCTAGTTTTCGTTCTTCCTTATCATATTCTTTATTTGTCACATATTTTGATGAAATATTAACGAGACTCAGTTGCCCATTCAAATAATTGTTTCGGCGTTTGGATTGGATTGGATGTTCGCTGAAGGCTAGTTCTTGCAGCTAACCTTTTTAAAGTCCCACCCAATCCATCGCACGCGCCCTTGCCATGAGACGTAGGAAAAAAGTGCCACTCTGCAGCTAGACCAAAATCTTTCTCATGGTAAGTGAGATTCACAAAATTTTTCTTGTTTTTATATTGTGCACCCGACCCATCAGAAAAATATATGATTTTTGAAATTTTTTCCAATTCTTTTTTATGAAATTCACCAAGTGTTTTTGAAACACATGAACTGCTATAGTGTCGTGGTGCAAACATTCTGATATAATCACAAGACTTTTTACTTGGATATTGCCGTCATTATGTCTGTAATAAATTGCAAATGGGTGCACTGTAGCCTGATTATTATTCCAGTGGAAGCCTTGTGCAGCATTTTGGACAACAAAAGCATAATTTTCAGAAAAATTACAGACTACAATGCACTCATTCTCTGTTAGATCTTGCTTTTTATTCTTCATAAATTCGTTTTGCTTTTTCACAAAGAATGAATGAAGAAGTAGTTTTCCCAAACTGGTCTTTAATTTTTGTAAATATTCATCATCTGGAGAAATCATTAATAATTGCAATGTAGTTCTGTCAACATTAGTCCACTGTCTGTACGTAATCTCGTCCATGAAATTTTTTTCAAATATTTTTTCTAGTTCGTTGATTAGATGTTCTGCACCTGGACACTCGGAGCACTTTCCAAAATAACAATTATTTGTGGGTTCAACGCAAATCATATGTTTTAAGCAGTCATAATAACTCTGTAATGGTTTGGAGGTATGGGCTGTAAGATTTTTCATATTAGACCCTTCAATCAACAATTTCACATTTTCATGAATCGCACAAACACAAACTGAATGTGTGCCACTTGCACCCGCGAGCACGCAGTGTTTTGGTCGTAAAGATGCAAATTTAGAAAAACTACATTTAGCTTCTGGGAAAGTTTCCTTGAACAATTGATAAAGTTCTTTCAAATTTATTAATAATAACCTTTTCTGCATTTGAACGCGTTTGTCATTAACTTTAACAGAAACAAAATCCTTCTTACCCGGCATTACATGACTATTCTCATCAAGTTCATAAAAATTAATTATTAAATTGACTACTTCTTTCTCTAAACACGGGTGGCTCTTTGGGGTTGTATCGGACAAAATCCCTTTTTCTTTAACAATTTTCTTCGCAATTGTAATCATATGATAAGTAGCGCCAGGAAAATGGCGTTGAATTTTTCGGAAAGACCAGTCTTTGAAAATAGTCAAAATTTTCATTCTTTTTAAACGTTCTGTGGTAGCGTTAAATTCGTCTTTCAAAACCTGTAATACATTATGTCCATCATTTCCCTCATCGCTATCAGCTTTATCATTAATAACAGGATGAAAAATTTTTGTAGTCAATGCTTCGGATATATCTTTCATCTTTTCATTCGAATAACGTTGTTGAGAAACTTTTTTTCTTTGAATGGGTGAAACTCCTATTTAAATTCAAACCCTGGTTGATAGAATCAATTGCGGCGTATACCACCACTTTGTCTTCCTCAAACGATACAACGGGACTTTCAGTAAAACGTTCCATGTTAACGTCATCACTTTCCAACGCGTCAAAATCAGAATCATTAATTTCTACGTCCTAAAAAAATGTAATTTATACATACATTAGTAAACTTGAACTTTAACAATTTATTTTATAATTATAGGAAATTTTAGAACTCGTATTATATTATTGATAACATTTCAGTAAAGAAATTTGCTTAAAAACTAATATTTACAGGAAATTTACCTTCTTTTCACGATCCTTGTGTAATTCAGAAACTTTACGATGGCAAGTATTACAGATTTTTTGTTGAAGGGACTCATCCGTTATTGATAAATTACAGTCCACAAAATGTTGCTTCAAAACTTGTCTAAGATTTTTTATTTTTCGATGACAAGACAGATCGAAAGGAGTAAAACATCGATCTGTTCGAATTTTCGAACCACTCAAAGATTTTGATGATTTTGGCATTTTATCAAAACTCCACGATTTTCGCTAACTTTAGATAGAAACAGTGTAATTATAATAATGACATGCGTACATGCTACGCTTTCGAACCACGGAATAGAAACACACTGACTAATGATCTACAACCAATTTGTGCATGTAAAAATGCAAAACGCTATTAAAAATAAGGTAATACCTATCTTTTATAACGTTGAACTATCACAAATACGCTTTGATAGTGATTTGTGCAATTGTTTAACTTACAAACAATGCCTCCCGTTCAATTGTTTAGCAGCTGCATATGTGACTCCTTGTGCGCTGCATGACTTGCGCTCGAAAATATTTAATAACTTCCGATCTAATAGAGACCCCACTTTTTGGTAAAATGGGTTTTGTAGATAAGAGGATAAAGAACAAAATGGTATTTTTTCAAACGAATTCAAGGTGGGGGGGGAGCATGTTAAACCTATTTAAACAATTAAATTATTATTTTTCATTTGTTGACAATAAAAATTTTTTTTTCAGTACACTAGGAAAGCCTACATAACAAAGTGTAAAATAAAAAAACCCGACGTTGATCCGATCAGTACAACTGGAGATAATAAATTTCAAGTATGAGAAGATTGGAGATAATCCAGCAAATTATCAAAAATTCATATGTGGATCTTCGAAAAAAATTTTTTCGGCCAAATCCTCAAATACGTGTCAAGTAATTTTATGTATATAGGTTGTAAAAAATTTTCGGACGATTCCAAAATGTCAATTTTAAATTGGTGTACGGTTTGTAAAAGAATGACCCATATATAGAATGTTTTAGACAGATGCTCTTAAAGTAGCTAATTAATGTTTAACAAACACTTTGATTTATAACTACGTCAGCAATCTGCCCAGTAGTACGGTTATGTTGAGTTTGTTGGAACTGTCCATACAATCTATTAAAGTTTACAACTTCAAGTGGCTTTAAAAACATGGTCTTCCAATAAAAAATCTTCATGGATATCAATTCAACATATGAATTGTGTAACTTTAGAACTAAATACCATCAAAAGTGAGGTTATGTTAACTCTGACAAACAATCTAGTCATTTATAAAACGAATCTCTTGCACAAGCTACACATACGTTCTATATATGGAATGTTCTAGTCAGATGCTCCCTGAAGTAGCTAATTGAAATTTAACCAATTAACTTTGATTTATTACTACATCACAAATCTATTCAGTAGTAAGGTTATGTTGACTTTAATAAACTGTTTATGCAATATATTCAAGTAATGGCACTTTAAATGTCTGTAAAAATAGAATCTTCCAATCAGAAACCTTCAGGGAAATCAAAAGTAAGGTTATGTTGTCCTTGCTCAACATTCTAAGTCGCCTATTGATCTAGAAAATCCAACAAAGTACTTACAGATACGGTTCCAGTTTATCCAAAAGCAAACTCTCATAAAGCTTCATTTCTTTGGCCTTATCCTGACTTATATCGGACAGAACAGTGTCGTTGGGACCGAAAATGGTGCCCAGACCAGCCGTCCGCTTCTGCTGGAAATCAGCCAGCTGCTTGGAGAGCTCCTCCTTGGCCCGATTGCGGGCCTTCCAGAAAATTTTGCGAAGTATCTCTTCCTTGTCGAATTCGCGTGTTAATACGTCATCGATTTCGCGTGCTATGTTTTCGTCTACATTGCTGAGACGCAGTGGCTAAAATAAAAAAATGTATTAGACAAACTTAGGCGGATTTTAGACAATACTTACAGCACCAGGAACAAGGAAGCTGGAGTGAATCTCGAATGCCCATTTACGCATCTCCTTCGCATTGCCTTCTTTGTACAAGTCGGTTATTAAATAAAACAATAGACTACTGGGTTCTGAGTTCGACAACACATAATTCATGAACACAGCTAAGTGTGGGGTATGCTCCCAGAGGCGGGACAAGGACTTGAAGGGCCCGTGGTCTTCTAACTGTCCCTGAAACGTTTAATAAAAGTATTAATGTTTCTCAATTTTGAGATTGTACTTACAACTTCTGGATCTGATATTTCATCATCTTCCATGCTGATAATGGGCTGCTGGGCTGTTTGCGACGTAG
>JABXWE010024523.1:0-13591 GCA_014611495.1 Limonius californicus | reverse complement strand
ACTAATTAACACCACTCTTCAGAGTGAACTATTTGTATGTACACTCACTAATACGCAATAAAAGTTTATTGTGATCAGTCTTTAAACCTATCACTAACTTGCATTGTTTTTTACAAGTAACAATCTGGTTTCTATTTTAAATTGATCAACCGTTTTACATTCTTTAATACTGGTTGGAAGACGATTGTACTCATTAATACCCTTAAAGAATACAGAATTTTGTATGGATCTTTTATTCTTAGCCTCTAAATAAAAATTATTTTTATTTCTAGTTTGATAACCATGCAGTTCATGGTATGGCACTAACACTTCAGAAAAATACAGTGGAAATATGCCAAGTTTAATTTTTTGTATAAAAATTAAGATTTGTAGTTTGACAAGTGTTCTAATATCTATCCAACTAAGCTTTTGTAATATGGCCATAAACAAGATCGAAGCTTAGTAAGTATATAATATGTGGATTGTGGAAGCACAATAGAGTTATAAATTGTAAGTCTCGTTTTGTTCGAAACAAAACTACAACATCTATGTAATATTCCCAGCTTTCTCGCAATCTTTTTACAAACATAAATAATATCTCCCTTAAATTTTAACTGTCTATCGACTATAAAACCTAAGTAGGTACTTAAACTGGTCATCAACCAATTCAATTTCTTGTTATTGTGAATAATGTACAACACAGTTGAAAGTACAGAAAAGTCTTTTATTAAGAAGTTAAAATGACACAGATACAATACACAAAAAAACAACTGAACTCACCGAAGCTTTAATGAGAAGTGGTACTTTGGTACAAAAAAGTTACCACCTCAACACTCCTGCAAAAACATATGAAAGAAAAAGTAACTAGAGTAACAAGAAGTGCCAGTTTTAAAACATATATAAAAACAAGTACATTTTTATTTTCAACACTTCCTCTAAAAATTTAGTTTTTATATTTTTAATCTAGTTCAATTACACCGAGCAGAGCTCGTAGCTTAACAAATCTTCCCCGAGCCAATGGCTTTGTCATCACATCTGCTACTTGAAGTTCCCCTTCTACGTGCTCCACGTTTACCTCACCCTCACTATATTTTTCCCGGATGAAATGGAACTTAATGTCAATGTGCTTTGAGCGTTTATGGAACTCAGGGTTTTTCACTAGTTTTACCGCACTTGCATTATCTACTAAAAGTGTGGGAGTACCATGCAGCTTTGTTATTTCTGAAAGCAAACGTTTCAACCAGATGACTTCTTTCATACCTTCACTGGCGGCTATATACTCGGCTTCAGTAGTAGACAGCACCACACACTTTTGTTTTTGGCTCATCCACGTGATAGCTCCACCGCCGTACTTGCACACCATACCACTCCTGGAACGTCTTGAGCTGGGATCGCCTGCATAGTCCGCATCACTGTAAGCTTCTAACCCATGGTTTGCTTTATACAGCAACCCATATTCCAACGTACCTTTTAGGTAGCGAAAGATTCGCTTTACAGCTTGCCAATTGGAAGCTTTGGGATTCGCTAGGGCTTCCGACACCATACTCACTGCGTAGCCAATGTCGGGTCTGGTAGCTATTGCTAGATACATTAGACTTCCCACAGCCTCGCGATAAGGAACTCCATCGTCCAATGTTAGATCATTTTCAGCTTCTACAGTACTTGGTTCACAAGGAGTTGCAACAGGATTTGCATCGAACATTTTGAATTTTTCCAGTACCTTCTTGGTGTATACGCTTTGACCTATAAAAATAGAGTTTTTGGTTAACCGGGCAATTTCCATACCAAGAAAACAGCTAGTCGAACCAACGGTTATTTTGAATTCACTTTGTAAAGAAGCAAGAAACTCTCTTATTTCCGTATTATCTGTCCCTGCAACGAGGCCATCGTCCACATACAAAGCAATGAGGATTTTAGACTTCTCAGATTTTCTTATAAATAAACATGGATCGGCTGTACTTTTGGTAAAACACAATTTACATATAAAGTCCACGAAACGTTCGTTCCAGCACCTTGGTGCTTGTTTCAACCCATAGAGGCTTCGATTTAGACTGCACACCCTGCCACTACCATCGTCAAATCCCTCCGGCTGCTTCATATACACTTCTGTGTCGAGATCACCATATAAGAACGCAGTCTTCACATCAAACTGGGCGAGTTCCAGGTTTTCCGATGCTGCAACACTCAAGACGGTCCTAATGGTGTCAAACCGAGCTACAGGACTAAACGTCTGCTCATAGTCTACACCGGACGCCTGAAGATAGCCCTTTGCAACCAGTCTTGCCTTGAATAATTTAGCTGATGCATCTGCCCTTGGTTTTTCTCGCAGAACCCAACGATTTCCAATAAGTTTCTTCCCTGGTGGCAAATTCACCAGATTCCAGGTGCGATTTTCTTTCAATGAAGAGAGCTCCTCCTGCATGGCATTTAGCCACTCTTCTGCGTTTTCAGATTTCATGGCTGAAACAAAAGAATTTGGTACAACACCTTCTGCCAACAATACATAATCATTAAGGTATGCGGGTTTTCGAGTTTCGCGTTGCCTGCTTCTCCTATTTTCATTATGTACAGGTATTGTTGATGTTTGAACAGCTTCCTCCAATTCTACAGCAACTTTCATGGCTTCCTCGTGAGCTGATGTTGACGGGTTTTCTTTATCGTTGATATTTTTAACAACTGACAATTGCAATTTGCTTTCCACGGTATTCTCTTCATTAAAAATTACGTCACGGCTAAGCACTACTTTGTTTTCAGTTTTAATCCACACCCTGTAACCATCGCGTTCCCCACAGTAACCCACAACAAGCCCAACCACACTTTTCTTGTCCCATTTTTGCCTTTTCGGCTTCGGCACATGAACAAAACATTGAGTGCCAAATATACGCAAATGGTCCAAAGAGGTTATGTAATTTTTACTAAACCATAATTCGACTGGGGTTTTGTTTTCGACAGTTGTCGGGCCACTTCGGTTCAAGGTGTAAGCTGCAGTATTTACAGCTTCCGCCCACAATTTGATAGGCAAATTTTTATTAGCGTGGATCATGGAACGTGCACATTCCACCAGGGTTCGATTTTCCCGCTCAGCTGCCCCATTCTGTTCCGGGGTGTATGGCATTGTGATCCGGAAATTGATACCACTTGTTTGAAGAATTTCTTTTACTTTTGAATTATCGAATTCCTTTCCTCCATCGCTTAAGAATTCTTTGATCTTGTGCCCAGCTGCATTTGCTTCATTTATAAAAATTTTTAAGCAATCGGCGACTTCTGCTTTTGCCTTTAAAAAGAATACGCGGCGGTATTTACTGAAATCGTCTTTAAAACAAAGAAAATATTTAGCACCCCCCACCGATTCTTCTTGCATGGGACCACAAACGTCCGCGTGTATGAGTTCAGCCGGCGCAGATGGTCGGTTTGCTCTGGCCTTGAAACTTTTTCTGTGCTGTTTCCCAAACACACAGCCACCACAAAACTCTTGATCGACTTCTACATCGACTCCGCGATTTTTCAGGAACGTCTTGACGTGCTTCTTATTTTGGTGGCACAGCCGCTCATGCCACAATTGCAGTGTTTTCGAAGTTGACGCTATAAACACTTCTGCCGCAGTTTCCGGTAAACACACACGCATGTTCAGTACATATAAGCCCTTTTCCGTTCTTTTTCCCGTTAATCGCACAACACCATCTTTTTCCAATGTGCACCCATTCCGATCCGCTTTAAACAAGAAACCTTTGTCCATTGCTTGTCCAACCGAAAACAAATTTCGCCCGATTTTCGGCACATACCATACGTTTTGCAAATGATTTTTACCCCACGAACCATTGATTTTCATTTCAGCGTTAATTGTTCCCTGTCCATACGCGCGTATCACTTCACTGTTTCCCATTTGCACTTCCCGCGCCGTTTCAAATGTTTCGTAGGTGAGAAAGTACTCTTTTGTTGGGGTCATGTGCGCCGACGCACCCGAGTCGGCAAGCCAGCTATCGGTTTCGATCGCATTGCTGTCGGTGCACACAAAGGCGTCGCCTGTAGGATTTCCCGCCCTTCTTGAATTTCCCGCCAAATTCCATTCGCGTTCCGCGGAATTTCCCGTACTTCTTCTCTTTTCCGTACAATTTCTCGCCAGGTGTCCGGGTTTATGACATTTAAAACACTTACGTTCGAATTTTTCCTTGTCAGGTTTATTCATCACGTGTCTCTTATTTTTCGCTAGGAACGCTGTCGATTCATTTCGCTTTTCCGGTAAACGCATTTCAATTAATCGCAGCCTTTCTGTCAATTTGTTGACTGTTCTCTCACCTAAGGGTACGGATTCCCACACACTTTTGAACTCAAAGTATTCGCTGGGAAGTGTAGACATGACTCTGCTCATCAACAGTAGGTCTGGCAGCTCTGTTTTTACCAGTCTCTTCAGCTCATCGTTGAGCTCATGAAAATTGCGCTGAAGACGCGCAACGTGAGCAGCAATGCCCTCCGACGGATCTTTCTCATTTTTGAAGAAATTCTCCAGGAGTCTGTCTACTCGCTGTCCCGAGCTTTGCTCATACACTGAGACCAACTTATCCCATATTGCATTAGCGCAATTGCAAGTAGCAGTAAGATCGACATTGGCATCGTTCATGCTACTTACCAGAATTAGCTGTGCGAGAGCATCGCCTTTGTTAAAGGCCTTTTTCTCCACTTCGCGGGCATGCTTCTCTGTCTCGGACGCTGAAGCTTCTAATTCACCTGGAGCTGTCCTTTCACCAGTAACAATATCAAGCACCTCATTATGTCGCAGAAGTAGCTCGACTTGCCTACGCCACTTCGTCCAGTTGCTAGTACCCTCTAATTTGTCGATTTGAGCTTTGAAATCCATTTCACAGTTTAAAATGGTTACACAAAAAAACGCGGCAACAATAACACTCCACGAGGTCACCACGTGACTCACAAATCTCACTTCTTTTACTGTTCTTTCAACAACGCTAGTTACAAGCGGTCTGGGCCCATAACCTATTGTGAATAATGTACAACACAGTTGAAAGTACAGAAAAGTCTTTTATTAAGAAGTTAAAATGACACAGATACAATACACAAAAAAACAACTGAACTCACCGAAGCTTTAATGAGAAGTGGTACTTTGGTACAAAAAAGTTACCACCTCAACACTCCTGGAAAAACATATGAAAGAAAAAGTAACTAGAGTAACAAGAAGTGCCAGTTTTAAAACATATATAAAAACAAGTACATTTTTATTTTCAACAATTCTGATACCGAATAAGTGACTAATCGGAGTATACGTATAACGAATAATTCGACTAATCCGATTATCTGAATAAGGAATAATTCGCCTAACCGATTTTTGGAATGCATTCGATTAACCGGTACATTCCGATACTAAATAATCGGGTCGTAGGACTATCTGAATACCGAACAATTCGTCTAACCAAATTATACACATACCAATTAATTCGGTTTACGGAATTTCGTATCATGAACGATTTGACAAATATAACGACAAAGTTTCTTGGTTAGTTAATTAGAGGGCAGTTTTTACCAAGATTCCCAGAAAATGTCCAATCCTACAGTATTGGGTATAATTATACTTTGTAGACCAGATGTTTTAAATATTTTACCTCCTTTTCGTATCACAAGTGTTATAAATAATACCACCTAGAGAGTTTACACTAAACAAACTAAATAATATTTATCCACAATCACATTATAATTGGAGATTTATCCACACTTATGAAGCATATAAAGTACCACTTTATCCACTAGTGGAATAATGAAATTACTGTATTCCACTAGTGGAATAATGAAAAATACAATCTTAAATCAATTACATTTTATTTATTTTTTATTAATATTAACATTAACATTTACATTAATAGAAATTTCCTTCTCTATTTTATCATATTTCACTTCGTTTCCATTAATAACAAGCTTGTAGTTGTCATCGGTTTCAGAACGCATAGTGCTTGTCGAAGTTTTTGATAAATCTGTAGAAACAATGGATGTCTCGTCTTGTAAGGAACGACTAGTACCAGGAGTACCTTGGATTTTCCTTGCGATATCAAGCTTATTAGATATAGAATCCTCGATATAACTTTCTGCTATAGCGGCACTTCTCCACCCACCATGTCGTTAAATTGTTGTGAGGTCAGCACCTTTATTAGCCAGTAAAGTTGTTGAAGTGCGCCTCATGCAATGGCCGCTATAAAATTCTGCGTTTGCCAGATTCAAAAATGAAGCAACTCTTGAAGGAACTTTCGACAACGTGTTGATTCCAACAGGTTGTGAAGTACATTTTTGATTAGAGTATCGTAAAAAGAATCTGTCGTTGGATAACTTCTTCGGACGTAAGGACATGTATTTTCTACACGTCTCCACAGTATTGATAGAGAATCCTTCTTCCATAATTGTGAATTTTCGTGAGACGGCGGTCTTGGTATCTGGTATAGGAACAAGTAGATATGCGCCCCCGTCTTCTACATCATTGATTTTCAAATTCGTCAATTCACAGCAACGATTGGCACCAGACAACCCCATTATTAGTGCAAGCTAAAATATTTCAAAGTTTATTATCTACAATGTCTAAAAGGTTAAGAGATATTACCTTAATCATCAAATATTCCTCATCGCAAGCCCTTGTCAAAAATTCTTCCACGTGTACTCTTTCCAATACCGCAGCTTTCTTCGCTTTATACCCTCTCGACTCACTCTTCAGGTAGGCAGTGAGCTTACTAAATTTTCCAATGTCTATGTTTTTATGGGCCTTCATAGCGGCCTTCAACATCGAGTACTTCGACCAAATGGATGAAATTGCATACTTCTTCTTCTAATTAAAGAAATACGATAGCAGAACTTCCTCATTTATTGTCCTTACCACCCGTTTTTCTTTCCATTCATTAAATTCCGAAAATACTTTTTCATAATGTTGCCTGGACTTCACAGGCAATAATTGGAGAATTGCTTCTTTAGCTTCCTTTTTGATTTTCTCAGGAACTAAATCGCTTTCTTGCATTTTTCACCAACTTCACAAATGGAGTCGATAAACAATCGAAACTAAAGAACAACCATTCATCACCTTAGCAACCATTCAACGCCTTCCAAAGTTTTTTTAAATAATTTCAATAATTTTTGACGTTAGTCAGAGCGAAATATCAAATCATTTTTTGATGAAATCTGAATCTAAATGACCGTGATTGTGGATAAAACGTTGTATAGCATTCGTGTTTTAGTTGCGTTTTATCCACTCAAGAAAATTAAACTCTCGAACTTCGTTCTCGAGTTTAAACTTTCTTGCGTGGATAAAACGCTATCTAAAACACTTATACAATAAATAGCTATTACTCCTCTGTCATTGTTCTATTGCACAAATGTAATAAATTTACACTTGTATAGTGTTTCTAAAATCAACAAAATGCACATTTTAGGTAGTTTCACAAACATTAGTATCTGTTAATATTTATCATTGCGTTGAAATAACAATTACATATTTATAAAATTGTACAAATAAAATATCCTGTATTTAATAATTAATACATGTATCAATTTTAAAATATAATTTTTTAAATATCATGGCTGTTAATTATCTATTTATAATTATTATTTAATAAGACCAATTCAGCCAAAAATATTAGAATGCTTTATTTTTTAGTTGCAATTAATTTTGTACAATGTGAAAACATTTTAAAAAGAGCACCAATAAACAATTAAACATATACATTTTAAAAAATTTGTTAACGTTTCGCTAAATTAATTAGCTTTTTCAAAACGAAAAATCATACATTTATTATTATTATCTGAAAAAAACATAAGTTCGTGAAAGAATCAGTAAAACAGCAAGAAAATACAACGATCGTTATTTAAATTACAATTCTATAACAACAACTAAATATAAAATTAGTGTTGTCAATAGTTTGGCAGACAGGGCTATTAAATTATCAACGAAAAAATTTCACAAAGAAAATTTAAATATCATTAAAAACATATTAATAAAAAATAACTATCCAAATTCATTCATTACAAAAACTATTAATAAAAGATTACATAGAATAACTCATACACATTATAATATGGTTATTAATAATACGAACAATATTCAAAATTCAACTTTTGCCCCCCTAATAAAAGAAAATAAAAAATTTATAACTTTACCTTTTATTATTCCCAGGGTTTCATTACTAATTGAAAAAAAATTAACAAAACATAACTTCAACATTGCTTTTAAAAATAGAAATACCTAGGAAAAGAGTTTTTTCATAACCTTAAAGATAAAATAAATTTAAAGTCTGAATCAAACGTAGTATACCAAATAGATTGTAATAATTGTGATGCTAATTATATTGGCCAAACTAAACAAAGATTAAAAACCAAAATAAATCAACATAAAAATTCAATTAAAATTAAGATTAGCTCTCCAAATAAACCTACAACTGCCCTTGCTGATCATGCTATTGATAACATTCACAACTTTAATTTTGAAACACCCAAAATATTGCATAGAGAATCAAATTTAAAAAAAAAACTGGTATATGAAATGCTTGAAATAAAAAAAAGCCCTACTGCTATTAATTATCAAACTGATATCATCAACAGCCTTTCCGTCCCACTGCTGGGCATCTGCCTCTTCTCTGCCACGTGTTTCTCCTCAGCGCTAAGGTAGAAACACGGGGGACCTACAGTTTAACGTCGAATCCGAACGACAGAAATTCCAGAGAAGGTTTTTAGCATTAAGATCCCACGGTTGCAAGCCGAATTGGGAAATTGTGCGTGGTGGGTTGCAGACAAGATTTTTATAAATCTGCATAGTTCTGCTTAGGTTTCGAACCCAAGCCAAACTGATATAGAAAATTTAAATATAATTTATCACAACTTACTGTAACATTTAAATATTTAAAAAAGAAATATGTTTTGCTAAAAAAGATTGGCAATATATTCAGTCAATAGTTTAGTTCCTAGCGTAATTTGAAAACTTATATTTGGTAAAATGTAATTTAAGGGGTCTTGCGCATTAAAATTAAAGTCTGTTTCGCTCATGTTGCACACATGTATCTATCATGGTGGATATAAGAAAATATAATTTAAAATTAAATAAGTAATAATTGGTTAAAAATGTTTGTTTTACAATCTTGACTATTGATATTTGCAAACTAATATACAGGAAATTACTCTTTATCTTATTAGGTAAGTCAGTTGTATTTTCTTGCTGTTTTACTGATTCTTTCACGAACTTATGTTTTTTTCAGATAATAATAACAAATGTACGATTTTTCGTTTTGAAAAAGCTAATTAATTTAGCGAAACGTTAACAAATTTTTTAAAATGTATGTATAATTGTTTATTGATGCTCTTTTTAAAATGTTTTCACATTGTACAAAATTAATTGCAACTAAAAAAATAAAGCATTGTGATATTTTTGGCTGAATTGGTCTTATTAAATAATAATTATAAATATGTATCAATGTATGCAAATATTTTTGGTGGTCCCACTAACAATGTTGCCACAATTCTGCCGTCACTATTTAGGATAGACGGAATTCATATTTGTCAAATTTATGTGTTATAAATAATTTAAAAACTTTTACTGAGTCAAGACTGACATTGAATAAGAAAAAAATTTGCAAAGTACTTACAAACCAAATTAAATAGAAAATTCATTACGCTTTTTATTATGTTAATTTTTTATATTAAATTATATCTGTAAGTGCATTTAAAAATATTGTAAAATCATAATAATTCAGTGGTACTACAGAAAGCACATGTAAAAATGGTCAAAACCGATATATAAACAAACAATAAAAATATTTTCCTTATACGATATTACATTAGATAGCCGATAGCATATTTTACTTGTCTGTTTTTAGATCAATGGCGTAGGTATGGTGGGTATTGGCAGTGGGTGTACTGTATGTTTTTCGCCAAATTAACTAAACGAACGACTCGATTTTGACTACAGTATTATTGTGATCAGCATTTTCATAACTTTCTAGTGAGGCTGAAATTTTTTAAAAATATTCTGTTTTTCAAAAACCTGTTTAATTATGTAAAGTTACAATTTTTGGAACCAAAACTCACTTGCAATATGTTGGAAAATCGGCCAAAGGCACATATATTTAATAACAAAAGCTATTTTATTAACAAATCGTTTTATTTACATAAGGACATTAATTCAGTTTAGAGTTAAGTATTTTTTTGTTTTTGAACCACAACCACTCTTTGTATAACTAAATATAGCTGTATAAACACACAGGAGAGTTTTCTAAAACATTCCATTTTAAAATGGGATCAGGAAAGGCAGCGCCATTTTCCATTTTCATGCAGTGACATCACACTTCATCTGACTGTGATCATTTTCATGGAAATCTGATAGAGGCGCAGTTAGTTAAGTTCGAATATAGTCAGGGCCCCCGCTACCATATGTGCAAAGTGTGCAATGCACACGGGCGCCATCCTTTAGGGGCGCCAAAACCCAGGGTCAAAAATTGCAATAATTTCGAAAAACAAAAAACAAAAATTAATTTTAAAATAAAAGTTGAGAAATTAAATAGAATTAGGTATAAATACACACGAAATTTTATTGGTATATCATCCAGTTACTGCCGATTCCTATGTTGCGAGAACATGTCAGGCGGTAGTTTCTTGATTTTTCCTGTTCAGACATGAACGCTATAAGAGCGATGCATCGCCACATGGATGCAAGACATAAAGCGAGTTCCCTCTTAACGTCTGTACAAAAATTCCAATTTATTTGTGGAATTATTATTTGGCATGACGTTTTATTTCATATAAATATTGTCAGCAAACAAATGCAAAGTGCTACAATTAATATTAAAGTATGCCAAACCTACCTAAAAAATTTAGTTGATCACTTCCAGCAATATAGATCTGACCAATCATTTGAAGAAATTCTTGTACAAGCGAAAGAAGTAGCACACTCTCTCGAAATTGAAGAAGACTTTCCACCGTTACCAACGGTCAGGAGGAAATTTAAACCAAAACTGTTTGACTATGAACACCGAGATGAGACCCCTCATGATCCAAAAACTGCCTTTAAAATTAATTTTTTCTTAAAAATTATAGATCAAACTTTAAGCTCTCTAAAAAACCGATTTGACTTATTAAATGAGTATGATAATATTTTCGGATTTTTTAGCGACATATTCAAATTAAGTGACAGCGATCTTTTAAAACATTGTTCTGTTCTTGAAGAACGACTGACAGATCAGGATAATAAGGATATAGACTCCAATGATTTGTTTAATGAAATTAAAGCGTTAAAGTTGTTTTCATTACCTGATGATACTGACCCCTTAAGTATTTTACAATATATATTTGAAAACAATTTAATATCCACCCTTCCAAACGTAAGCATTTCACTAAGAATTCTTTTGACATTACCTGTATCTGTAGCTTCTGGCGAGCGATCTTTTTCAAAGTTAAAAATCATTAAAAATTATTTAAGATCGACAATGCTTCAAGAAAGATTGTCTGGGCTGGCGATATTAGCAATTGAACAAGAAATTTTTGATGGTATAAATTTTAGCGATGTAATTAATGAATTTGCAGTAGCAAAGTCTCGGAAAATATCGCTGCTACAATAGCTATTTTGTATTTTTCTATTGTACCTATAGCTATCATTTTTGATTTTATAACGAAGTTACCTAGGTATTTTTTATCAGAAGTATCTGCATATTGCATATTTTTTAAAACATCTAAGTATTAGTAGAAAGTAGTACTTATATATATATGTAGACATTAGGCAATATTTCTGTTATTTGTTCCTAAAAAAGATGTGATTTTTAGTTTTGGGTTATTTTCTAGTATTTATAAACAACGTGTCTGTACCCCATTAGTTAAGTAAATGCTTTAAAATGGGTGTGAACAAGAATTTATTTTAATTTATTTTGTTATGATTTTATTCTGTTTGTTTCATTTTGATATTTTAGTCTACAAATAAATATGACTTCTAAAGTTCAGTTTTTTGCTGTATTTCAAGCACCTACCTACCTACCTACCTACCTTTAAAAAAATAAATAAAAAAACATGATCCAAAATGCCTTAAGGGGCGCCAAAATCCTTTTTTGCACACAGGCGCCAGTAGCCCTTACGGGGGGCCTGAATATAGTATTCAATATTCGGATAGTTCAACTGACCGTACTATCGAATCCGTTACTTATAATTATTCGGTGTCTGTATAGCCTAGATAACTGCTTAATCGCCGAGTCATTTAATATTCGAATTACTCGTATACTAATTAATTTTCTAACTAGTTAACTCTTAGAACATTATCTAAAGTTGACAGCCCCGATTATAATATCCAGAAGTGAATTTGTGTCCTTTGGGGATGACTATTAATCTAAACAAAAACTGATTTTGTTAGTTTTAATTAGAATGTTTTCTAGTATTTAGAGAAGTGCTTATTTGTTGTTTGTTTGTTTTGATTGGGAAAGATATAGGACGTGGATTTCAAAACATCTCCTCTATGGCTCTTTAAGGCTCTTCTAAGGTGGAAACAATTTAAAATAAAACAGAAAAAATATAAATAACAAATTTCTGAAAAATTGATTAATAAATAAATGATTGCTTGTTAGTTGTTGTCAACATTTTGAAAGAAACTAATTATTAAATAGACCCTCGCGCCATCTGTTAAAAGTCATAAGAACTACATGTACAGGTTGTAGTACTTATGCCTTCTCACAGATGTTTGTTTACGATAATGCGTCGACATAACGAATGTGGAGAAATTTTCGTAAACACAAAAAAGAAATTAAAAATACAATTTCTATAACACCAAAGTATTTAATTGACTTATCATTGTTCTTTACTGTAGGTCACAAGCACTACCCATTGTTTTTGCGATCATGGCTACCTGATAATTGCACGTCGTGCAACGACAACCCAAAACTTGGGACAAGCATTTTAAGGCAAACGGTTGCACTTACGCGTATGAACTAAGGGTACCTTATTTTTGTACTTTTTAATTCTCTTTCAGAAAATAACATAAAATTTTAAAACTTTCCACTAATAACAAAGTTAAAGCTAAAATAAAATTTCAGTAGTAGGTTAACTGCCTCTTACGATCAAGTCTGGTTAATGAAAATAATTCTGTTAGTGTATTGCATAATGATAAGTATGTGTACCAAATTTTAAGGAAATATCTTTAGATTTGTAGAAATTACAATAAAAAGAAAAAATAAAAAATTGAAATTTAAGGCCCTATAACTTCTTAAAGAAGGACTTTCTGCCTAAGGTATATTAGGTTTAATCGGTTTATTTTTACCTAAAGAATCTATGACTAAACGCTGCCCCATTCTTTCTGAGACACCCTGTATAAGAGCGCGCGCATTTCGGTTAGTGCTTGTTCACAATGAACGTAAGCATAAGAAATACATAACAACATAACAAATACGTAATTTATAAAGTTGGGCGATAGCATAGGCAAATAAACACATGCTAAGTCAACGAAAATGCGTCGCCATAACGAATGTCGAGGCATTTTCGTAAACACAAAACAGAACTTAAAAATACAATTTCTATAACACCAAAGTATTTAATTGACTTAGCATTGTTCTTTACTGTAGGTTACAAGCACTACCCATTGTTTTTGTGATCATGGCCACCTAATAAT
>JABXWE010024520.1:0-21657 GCA_014611495.1 Limonius californicus | reverse complement strand
ACACAGGGTGCCATGTGGTAACTAGCTATAGCGGGCGTCACACCATGCAAAACATATATACATATATATTGTATATATTAGGGTTGTGTTTGAACTATGATTGTTTAAATGAAATAAGTTTGCTCTTGATTTTGGTTTAAAGCCAAAGACGAATATACCTATAAAAAAATCCAGGAAAGCAGTCATGGACTTCTGCTAGGAAAAGTTTGAGATAGAAAAATTCACCTTTTTTTTTCTTTCTCAATTTTAAATTTCGTGAAAATCCAACAAATCGTAGTTTAAAAATATTCGTGTTCTAATGTAATACCAATATTATCAAAACATATTTAAACAAAGTTAACGTTCTGTTAATATTTTACCACAACATTACGGAAATATCTACAAGGAAATGGATATACCAAGTTAACAAAACCTTTCTTGGTAAAAATGAGTTCTAAATAGCATTAAAATCAGTTGTTGGTAATTTACTAGTGTTGGCTATTGTATACCCATGACAAATACGGATGCATTCAAAAATTTCCCAGATAATTGCGGATTCATAAAGGGCCCTTCCTGGACATCGATTATTTGTAATATTTAATAATCCTTAAAAATAAAGAGTATGTTTTAGGATAATTGCGGATTTATATTCATAAACAGTAATGGTTATTAAAATGGTAAATACATTCTGCTTTGTTTAATGATTAGGTGATGACTCTGGACAAATAAATAAAATACCCTTCAAATCTTACGCAATAACATTTGCATGCTATTGCATAACGAATCTATTATTCTATTACCTTGAACAATAAATACAAAACAACTGTGTCTAGCGATTCGCATCATGTCTATTAGTGAAACAAAGGCACTAATTACAGTCAACGTATTATCACTAAATTATTACATACAAAAATGCTAACCTTTTTGTTTTACCCCCAACTTCACACGTATAAAAATCACTTTTTTACCAGAAGAGAAGTAGTCACACACTCAAATAAAGAGATCGTATAACTAACACACTGTTGTATACGACCTCGATGGTCTCGCGTACTTGCAAACATTAACGTTAACTTTCTTCAGATAGATCTGTTAGGTTAGAGAACATTCTAGTGTATTTTGGAAGTAAGCCGCGGAATGGATTTGCAGCTAGATAAAACCGGTTTGGATGAAATAGCAAAATAGCGAAACTTATAAAGCGTACATATATAAAACTATAGAAGTGTTTGGTGCTGCTAATATTTGTATATCGTGCTGTTTTTTGTTTTCTTTGGTTAGGTACTGTTATTACATAACGTTGGTTTTCTAACCAGACGTTTCTTGCAGCAGTAAAGATATTTACATATGAGTATTATCATTTCATTAGATAAATTAAAAACCAGATTTATATACATTTTAAAATCTGAAATGCAGGAAATATATTAATTTAAATATCGTGCTTTGCATTTTTGGGGATCCTTGGCCAAAAATAACATTGACATTTTAAAATGTTGTAATTTCTATGTTGATGACCATACCCTAGTGGAGTTATCTTGAACCACTTCCGGAAAGGTTGTAAAACACATGTATAACGGTTGCTTGCGGTTCCCGTTTGTTTGCTTATTTTAATTACGGGTCATACATTTTTGCATATTTTATATACAGGGTGTCCCAACTAGAACAGTCCACCCTGAATAAGTTTAAATGATCACATTTGAAAAAATCGGCGACACAAGTCAACAATAGTTTGAAGGGGGACTTCATCCCCTAGCTTCTACCACAAATCAAACGACAAGGGTTTTCGGATGTGTATGGGAAATGATAAAATAAAAAATAAACACTTTTCTAAAAATAACATTTCCTATACGCATTGGAAACTTCAAAATGCAATTTCTCAAAAACGAAAAACGAAACTGTTATGAATAGTTCATTTGCGCATGGTAAAATTTGAAATCTTAAATCTAAATCAACTGTATGTAAAATCTACATCTATATATAGTGTTAGTTTTAACAGTCTTTTCGTCCAACTGTTGGGCATCGGACTCTTCTCTGTCAGATGTTTCTCCTCAGCTTTAAAGTAGAAACACGGGAGACCTACAGTGTAAAGTTGAATTTGAAGGACAAAAATTCCATGGGAGGATTTTGGCATTAAGACCTTACGATTGCCAACCGGATTGAGAAATTGTGTGTGATAGGTTGTAGCATAAGATATTTTTTAACTACCGAGGTAATGCTGAGGAGTCGAACAGGATCCATAATGGACGTTTTGACAAGAAAAGGAACGTTCTGCCAGCGGAGCTACTGCCACACCATATCTACATCTACATCTGCCAATATCCAAGACTTTTAACGTTGACATTATACCTTCTTCTCTTTAACTCCTTTCCGCTAACTCTGAATATCGTTCCTTCTTTTCTATTTACGAAAACAGCAACTAATGGCATATTATCCGAAACTAACATGAAGCTCTTGTAATACAAATACTGTTGGAATTTGTCCCTGCTAAATATTAAATGGATAAACGTCTGAGCAAAGAAGAAGAAGAAGAAGAAGAAGAAATATTAAAGTAATGTTTTCTTATCTGTCTGCTTTTATGGTTATGTTTTTGAAGCAAATAAAATAGAACATTGACCCAAGGGGATATTCAGGAGGGGACAAGGATAGAAAAAATTTAAAATAAAACAAAAATATAAACAACAAATTTTGAAAAATTGATTAATAGGTTGCGTGTTGATAAGTCAACATTTTGAAAAAAACTAATTTCGAAATAGAGACCCTCGCGCCATCTGTTAAAAGTCATAAGAATTACAACCTGTACGTGTACTATACACGTATATCATCGAGATTTTAAAAAAGAGCGAATTGTTTTTTCCAGCCATTAGAAAGGCGCTACTGATTTTACTTTCACCGCCCTGCACAACAAGCACTATAGAGCGTTCATTCAGCTCCTTTTGCCGAATTACAACATGGGTTAGAAGCACTTTTGGTAAAAATAGGTTAAATGGGTTACATATGCTAAGAATTCATCGTCAATGGGTTTTCGCAAACAAGGAACAATTAGTTAGTAGTGGAAGCTGTAGTTAGAAAATTTGCAACTAATCCTCGCAAACTACTGTACAAAAATTAATTTTATTAATAGTGTGTTTCTTTTGTAATTGTGTATTCTTGCATGCCCTCCCCCATGGACTCTCGTCCCCCATGAAAGAAGTTAGATTCAGAAAGCTGGCCCCCCTTCCGTTTTAAGTTGGATACGCCCTTGCATTGACTACCATCTCCAAATAAATGATACAGTTCCTTTTTTCTTCCATAATGTGTAATAACACAAATTAACGTTCTAATTGTATATTGTAGTGCATACCAATAGAGAAACTATAATTTTCTTAATTCCCCAAATGTGCTCTTACATTCCTCCGGCCAATAGTACGTCTAAGACTGGTGAAATGGTATTGAAAGTAAAGCAGCGAATCACGCGGTCATCATTTGGATGGGTAACCGAAAGTCTACACTAACATGCTGCTATCATGGTGCCCCGATATGGCTCCACAAATAATAATCTAAACAAGTTAAGTCCGGAGATCTTGGGGGCCAGGGTGCTGTTCTCCTCTACTAATTACACGTCCTTCAAATAGTTGATTCAAACATTGTCTTACATGTAACGCAAAGGGCGCAGGAGCACCATCGTGCTGGTACCATATACCATATCTGACCGTCAGAGGGACATCATCTAACAATCTTCCCAAATGATCTTCTAGAAAATTTAAATATTTGTCGGCGGTTAAATAGTTCTCAAAAACGAATGGACGAATGGACGAATGAGCATGTTATCAATAATTCCACACCAAATATTCACTGAAAACCTATGTGGATAATTTGACACTGTGATTTCGTGTGGATTCTCCAAATCCCAAGAGTGGCTGTTCTTCCTGTTCATTAATCTATTCCTTGTAAAAGTTGTGTCATCCCTGAATAAAATTCTATTACGTAGGTTTCGATTTTGAATGATCCAGCGGCAAAATTCCAAACGACTAGCTAAATCTGTAGGTAAGAGGGCTTGAACGGGCTGGATATGAAATAGATATAACCTATGACGTTTTCATGTTTTCCAAACTCGCATCAATCAACTTTAAGGTGCATTACTGTTTGACATACAAGTAAATAATATCATTTCCACAGTAACGTAGACAGTTTTGTACCCAATACCACTTAATATCATTTACTGTTTCGGCTCCTTCAGTATTTAACTAAAACAGGCCATAACGGCTTTAATAGTCAATTTAGAGAAACTGACCATTCTTTAGTTTCGACTTCTTTTCACCTCTCCTACACGTAGGGTGAAGTAGTGACGTCACGTCATGGGACACATAAAAATATATATATTGGCTTTTCTGAAATTGTAATTATTTAATAAATAATAATTTAACACTCCGTATTTTGAAAACGGTTTACTTTAGGGCATAACTTTATTAGAATGTTTAACTATATTTAGTCTGAAGATTATGTCACGAAGTAGTGACCTCACGTCGTGGGACACTCTTTATATGTACATACATATATGCATATATATATATATATATATATATAGCCCCAGCGGAAACGAAAGTCAACAGGCGAAACAGCAGAAAGTTATCCGACAAGACCTGAAGATGGTAAATGTGACTTTGCCGAAACGTCGTCAAGACAACCACACCCCGGTCCGTCCCAGGACCAAGACGTTGCTACGCGGAAGAATTCCTGGAAGCCAATCACAGCATATATATATATATACATATATAATATTTACTACAATTTAGTAAGTTTCAAACTATAGTTTAGTGGCTACAATTATTTTACTGTAAAACACACAATATATTTACTTCCAAATACCTAACTTACATCCATAGAGATTTTATAAGTTCCATTTACTCTTTCGCACTTGCTAAAAGTCGACGTTTGACGGGGAATGTTTTTGAATTGCTTGACAAATCGCGATGGACTGGTTGTTTCAAGATTTTTAATAAAAATTTGTAACGTCTGTCGTAAGGAGGGCTAGCTAGCACTACATTAGAATTTCTGTATAATTTTTGTAAAAATAATATGTTATCTAAACCAAGAATTATATTTACAAACATAATTGTAAAGTTTTAAAATAATGCATATTACGCGTACCACGTCGTTTTAAAACATACTTTCAATACATGATATGTATACATTTATAAATTTTATAACGTACGTAACATTTAGCAGGAATACGATGCATATCTAGGTTGGCTTTTAGCAACTGACATCTAACTTTCTGCAAAAGCTCATAAATTATTGTTTCGTCAAGTGTCGTTGTTGTTTATTATTATTATGAAGCTTTCACAGGCCTTAGAGGCCCATCGCTTTTGATATAAGACAAGGCTATGTTAGTTTGTGCAATGCACAACAGGGCCCGACTCTGCGGGTTACCGTGTTAGTGGACCCAGTACCGATCACCCAAAGAATTAGAAAGATTTCCGACCCTGGAGAGATTCGAACCGGGAAGCGTTTGGACTATTACATCCAAAGCTTGGCTCTTCTACCACTGAGCCATCCCCGCCCCTCGTTGTCGTTTAATGAACTTCTTTATTTAAAAACCTTAACTCTGTTCAATCAGTACACAATTTATGGAGCTTCGTTGATTCTTAGAATTCCTACCCACAAACTTATTATTTTACCAAAGTTGTTCTGAATCATCGCCTGTGCCGCATGAAAGTAATTGATTCCCATGCCGCTTCCGTATTAATTGTACATTCCATGTACGTCTACAGTTATATTGTCCTTGTAATTATTCTACGTGTTCAAATAGGCACCTTACGATTATAGTATTTACAAACCACAAACTAGACTTTAATTAATTCAATTTTGCTCTTGATTTTGTTGTTTTG
This sequence comes from Limonius californicus, assembly GCA_014611495.1. Classification (NCBI taxonomy): domain Eukaryota; kingdom Metazoa; phylum Arthropoda; class Insecta; order Coleoptera; family Elateridae; genus Limonius; species Limonius californicus. The sequence goes on along the minus strand of JABXWE010024520.1, from coordinate 15,817 downwards.
TTTTGCATTGCGGTTTCGACTTAATTGACTTCTTAATTACTTTATTGAAATTTTGATCCATTCTACATTCCTAGAGTAAAATTCGATCTAAACGAGTTCTAATTGTCTTACCAACTAGTAATTTTCACGCAAACATTCGAAACAGGCAACTGCCGTTATTAGATTTGGCTTACCTGAACCAACTTTTAAAATTAAGTATTTCACTGTTTTACCTGCATTTTCAGTACTTCTATTTCTAAAGGATTGTATTGGCTATAAGTTGTATGTATCTTGCGCTTTCTTTGAACAAATTTTGTAAATGTGTTGGGGAAGATTTGCCATTCATTGTTAGAGATTATTACTATCCAAATTTTGTACAAACTGTCTAATTTGCTAAGTCAATGGTCTTATACGAATATTTTTCTTTGTACAACGGTCCCGTATGAAATCAATATGCAGACGTGTCCATACAGCATCTAGTACTATTTGGAGTATTGCGTTAGTCCAGGCAACCACGAAATATCTTTCTTTATCTAGCGGTCCTATAAGAAATCAACATGCAGATGCAGGCGTTTCCATACCGCGTTTAATACTCTCTAGAATATTGCGTTAGTCCAGACAACCACGAAATACCTTCCGTGCCCAGCTTTCCTATATGAAATCAACATGCAGACGTTTTAATATAGCGTGTAGTACTATTTGGAGTATTGCGTTAGTCTAATCAATCATTAATGTATTTTGGATTGCCTATTGTTGGAATGGTAGGTACAGATTCTCTCGTGAATCACACTGTATAATATTCTTAGTAGGTATTATGTGTAGACAAATTACACTGAGGTGCAGTTAAAGTGTAGACAACAAGTTTTTTTCAAATTTCAGATTTGCGTTCTGAATGTATTTCATTTCAGAAATGATTGTTTAATGTCGTAAGCCGTTAACAACTAATATAATAAGAAAACGTGAACAAAATTGTGTTAATTTCGAAGGTAATTTGTCCAACATTCGGATGATTCTATTCTTTTAAATGTTAGCCAGATTTAAGAAGAATTTGAGGTGTATTTAGGAGATTGTAATGGCGCCACCTTCGTTGCTTCTATTTTAGAGAAAGTAGCAAGAAATTTTAATTTACATATCTGCTATCACATAACAATCAAGTTCTTGGGACATCCCATATCATTTATAGCATTTGCTACTTTCTACTTTCCATTATACAGAGTTAATCAAATGTATGGAGCCATTCATACATCTCGGTAACCATTTGTTAGATTTTTCTGAATTTTAGCACAGGGTGATAATATAGCGGATTGGAAAATGCTTTCGCCAATGTTACCACGTTTTCATTTTTTCGAAATTCCTTCATTATTTCAAATGAAACACCCTATATAATTTTTATAACATTCGATAGATAATATTTCATCTACCGCCGCCGTTTTGCAGAAGATTCCTCAAACCTTTTGGATCGGCTTGTTACTATGGACGAAATGTGGATCTATCATTATGACCCAGAGACTAAAGAGCAATCCAAACAGTGGTAGCATGTTAGTCCTCCACGACCCAAAATTCCGTCTTCAAAAATCGGCTGGCAAGATTCTTGCTTCAGATGGAATAATTCTGATAGATTATTTGGAACGGGATGGAACTATCACGGGAGCATATTATATTGAGTAGCTAACTAAATTACGTAAGAAAACTGTGGAAAAACGCCGCGGAAAACTTGCCAGAGGTGTACTCTTTTTGCAAGGCAACGCTCTTGCTCACAAGTCGTTGATTGCACTGCAAAAAATTAATGAAATTGGTTTTGAATTAGTTGACCACCCGCCCTATTCTCCGGATTTAGCACGTCAAAACTCAAAAAAAAAAACATTTAAAAGCAATATGTGCCGTTGGGGAGTGGTTTTCAGACCAAGACAACGATTTTTTTAAATGGTTAAAATTACTTTATGAACGTTCTGCTAAATATATAAGTTTTGATGGAGATTATGTTGAATACATTTTTTTTATCTATATAAATCAACAAAGTAGTGCAAAGCAATTTATAGCAATCCTACTACTAAAATCCAACTGTAGTTTACGATGGCAAGTTTCTGCAACAGTGTTTATTTTAATGCTTTCACTGAATATTCCTTGACACTGTCGTAACACTTTTAAACTTCCGCCACTTGTGTACCAAATACCTTTTTTTGCAACGCAATTAAAATACCTACTCTTAATTTGGTCGTAATTCTTTTCACGGTCTACAGTTGATCTGATTTTCAACAGAAAATAAGTGTATTGAGTTGTTAAAGATGTGACATTATGTTTTATTAAACTCATACGTACTCTGTTAACAAGCCTGTCTATTAATAAATACGCAGGGTGTCCAGAAAGCGAAGGAACACAGCCTAATTACAGCTTAATGCGGTCAAATGGGACCCATTGAACCAAACACACCGTAGTACAAAACGCCTTCCTTAAAAAGGTATAGCGCCTTAAAGAAAAGAAAACAATATTTTTACCATTGGGTATATTTCATAGACAAAATGGCGGATCAAGCTGAAAATTGGTTCACATCCATCTCAAGGGAAGCTGAACATTCCCAATGTACAAACATTACTGCATATGGCAGAGGGCGCTGTCGGATGACTTTTTCGTATCCTAAATGTTAATAAATAGAAACTTTAAGAACAAATTAAAAACAATTAACACAACAACAACTTAATAAATTCGGTAATAATTTGACAAAACAACGATATACTGGTTTAATATTGTTATCCGGATAGATAGTAACTTAAAAATATGCAACAAATGCAGTAAGTTAGTTCTCTCAAATGCCAAGGTCAATTTTTCTTGAAAACAATACATTTTATCGACATGAAACTAGTACAGCTTTTAAACTTTACCCATAAGAACAAAAATGTTAATGATAAAAGATATACGATAAAAATCTGCCGACAGCGCTCCTCTACAATATACAGTAATGTTTATAGGTTGAAAATATTCAGCTTCTCGTGAACTGGGTGTGTACCAATTTTCAGCCATTTCGCCATTTTGCTTCTGAAACATATCCAATGTTAGAAATATATTGTCTGCTTTAAGGCGCCATAACCTCTTAAACAAGCATTTTTGTACTAAGGATTTTTAGTTTAATAATCCCTTTCATTTCAGGGGCTGTAGTTAAGCTGTGTCTCTTTACTTTTAGGACGCCCTGTATGTGATAATATTACATTATCAGTAGTAAGCCCACGAGTGTATTAAAGATTTTTGTAGTATTACATCTTTCTTTCCAACTGAGATACTTTGCCGTTACTTCCAAACGTAAAACGAAGCGTCGAAGAAATAGATGAAACACACCGGCGCTTGTACAGGATCAAAACTCCAATTCTTGATTTGATTATTGTGTAAAAATTCATTTTCTACTTACAGGTAAAACAAGAAAAACAACGTTGATTTACAAATAACAACTAGAAACTGGTTTTATTTATAAAAACACATGTTTGATGCAAAGATGAATCATTTGCGGAAGAGCTAACGATGCTAGGCAACACGAAGAAAAAATTAATTTATGGCGAACGTCGCTAAGCAACGTGCCAATACGCATAGATTTGAAACAAATCTGATTTAACTTGACCAATCACGGAGTAGTTGATAAATCATCATCATCATCACTATCGTGATCCTCGTTTGTACCGCTTGCGCAGTGTCGAGGCGGTGTGCGACAAAGCTAAGCCAATTTGTGCCATGCACAACAGGGCCCGACTCTGCGGGTTAACGTGTTGGTGCGAAACTGTGCTTGACATGCCAGTTGTGTATGAATGTTTTTGTTTATGGTCTTTTTACTCCTCTAATGCGACCGTAATTCAAGGAGTGCCATTAATTTGACCCCCAATGGCAAATGGAGACCAGGACCGAGTACCGACCACCCAGGGAATTAGAAAAATTTCCGACTCAGGAGAGATTCGAACCAGGAAGCGTTTGGACTATTACATCCAAAGCTTGGCTCCTCTACCACTGAGCCATCCCCGCCCCTTAGTTGATAAATACTAAAATTTAATTAAACATAAATTATTAATATAACTTTCTTAGATTTCATAAAATACTAAATCTGACTTTAAAAACATAATCCTAATCAAAAAATGTACGTTTTGATATCTTTAATATATACAGTGCGGTCGTAAAACGTCCTCCCCCTACTAACTTTTGAACGACTTGATATTTCTTCACAAAATTTTGTGTGCTTTAATGGGAGCCTAAATATTACTTTTTACCCCATATTTAAATTTTTTTAACATTCAAAATTGCGGCTAGGCGCCATTTTGCAATTTTTTTTAAATTGAACTGGAGATCGAGTGACACCTCATTTGAAAGGTATTTTAATTCTGCGTGTGATCTTTGAGTTTCATAAAAAATTATTTATCCAGAAAATGACAGATGATTGAAAATATCAAGTTTATGGAAAGAAGAAGACACCCGGACCTCGTCGAGGACAACAACTTTTCCTTATGGTACTTTGCGTAGCTCGTACCGTTCGGCCGCCAGGGGCGTCCAGCACGTGTCCACGTCGCAGCGAGTCGTTAGCGTGCTCAATCGGAGCAGCGACGGCCGCTGAAGGCGGTTCTAACATCCCCGAAGAGAGCGCGGGGGACACCGAAACGTCGAAAGAAAAACGTAAAAATCGGCATAGAAACTTGGCCGACGTCCCCCGCGCCCCCGTCAGAGATGTTAGAACCGACCGTCGATGCTTCGTACTTATGCGACCGACCCGCTGCGATGACGTAGACACGTGCTGGACGTCGATTCGTGTTTCGAATTTGGACGCCCCTGGCGGCTGTACGGTACGAACTACGGGAAAGTACCATAAGAAAAAGTTGTTGTCCTCGACGAGGCCCACAACATATCCGGACCGCAAATCACAAAATTTCCCGGGTGCCTACTTATTTCTATAAGTTTGTTATATTCAATCTGTTATTTTTTCTGGATGAATATTTTTTATGACACTCAAGTATCAGACGCAAAATTAAAATACCTTTCAACTGAGATGTTTCTCGACTCCCATTCCATGAAAAAAATAGTTCAATATGGTTATAAAAGTTATAAAATTTAAATATGGGCTAAAATGTAGTATTTAGCTTCCCATTAAAGCGCACAAATTTTTGTGAAGACATATCAAGTCGTTCAAAAGTTAGTAGGAGGGAGGACATTTTACGACCGTACTGTATATACATATATATATATATATATATATACAGAGTGTCCCACGACGTGAGGCCACTACTTCACCTACGTATGGGAGAGGTGAGAAGAAGTCGCAACTAAAGAGTGGGAATTTTCGCTTAATAGACCATTAACGAAGTTATGGCCTGTTTTAGTTAAATACCGGAACAATAAATTATATTAAGTGGTATTTAATACCAACTCTCTACGTTACTATGGAAATTATGTTATTTACTTGTATGTGAAACAGTGAAACACCTTCAAATTGATGTCTCTGCTTGCGCTTATTAACAGTGTTGATAATGTTTACTTTTACAACGCAAAAGTAAGCCGATATCAGTTACATGTACGGTTTTTGTGATTGAAACTCAGTAGCAGCTGCTCGAGAATATGGGTTGAGATTTCCGAATCGGCGACTACCAGACCGACAACTTTTCCAACGAGTGCACAAACCCCTATGTGAACACGGAACTTTCCCGAAACCGTCTACTGGGCGCCCAATACAGCAAGTACTAGACAATGAGGACAACATACTGCGAGAAATTGTTAATAATCCCAGCACTGCTGTTTGTCGTGTATCTTCACAAGTTAATATACCACGAATACGAGTTTGGAGAACATTAAAACGTCATGGTTTATATCCATTTCATATCCAGCCTGTTCAAGCCCTCTTACCTACAGATTTCGCTAGTCGCATGGAATTTTGCCGCTGGATGATTTAAAATCGAAATCTACTTAATAGAATTTTATTCACGGATAAGGCGACATTTCCAAGGAATGGATTAATGAACAGAAAGAACTGCCACTCTTGGGATTTGGAGAATCCATAGGAAATCAGAGTGTCAAATTATTAACATAGGCTTTCAGTGAATATCTGGTGTGGAATTATTGATAACATGCTCATTGGTCCATTTGTTTTTGAGAACCATCTAACCGCCGACAGATATTTAAATTTTCTAGAGGATCATTTGGGAGGGTTGTTAGATGATGTCTCTATGGTGATCAAACATGGTATGTGGTACCAGCACGACGGTGCCCCTGCGCACTTTGCGTTACGTGTAAGACAATTTTTGAATCAACGGTTTGAAGGACTTGTAATAGGTAGAAGAGAACAGCACCCGTGGCCCCCAAGATCTTCGGACTTAATTTGTTTACATAATTATTTGTGTGGCCATATGAAAGATATGGTATACCAAACACCATCACAGACTATTGAAGATCTTAGGAGATCTTTGAGGCAGCAAAACTAATTCGGAATAACAATATGTTACGTAGGGCAACCAAATCTCTCTTAAGAAGACCCAGAATGTGTCTCAAGAGCAACCTTGGCCATTTTGAACAATCTTTATAGTACCTTTAAACTAAAATAAAAGTAAATATTGACTTTTCTGAAATTGTAATAATTTAACACTCTATATTTTGAAAACGATTTACTTTAGAGCATAACTTTATTAGAATTTTTAACTATATTTGGTCTAAAGATTACGCATACGAAGTAGTGATCTCACGTCGTGGGACTCCCTGTATATATTTATAAAAGTTTCCTAATTTTACTCAAATAAATTAAAAGAATATTAAAATCATAGGAAAGAGTTCTTAATATACTCGAACCCAAAATAGTTTCAATAATTTCCAACTTTTAGAAAAATAAATATTTGTTTAAATTTATCGATACAGATTACAAAGCATTGATATTACATTATTTACAGATTAAGAAAACACAAATAATATTGGCAAATGCTTCCAACACCTTCATATTGATGAAAACCAAAACCAAACCAACGTGTGGTCTCAAGAAACCAAGGCTCAACGCTACTAAATTACACATTGGATGTGAACACTCAAACGAAAATTGAGCCTACTATTTCTGAGACTTGCTATATGAAATAGTTTAAGGTATTAGCTCTAAGGTAGATTATCTAAATTAGGGATACAATAATACAGCAATATATTATAGTTTCCTCTAACTAGCCTGTAGTTTCCTGTTACTTACTGAGGAAAATATAAGGTAAAATGTAATTAAATAACCAGAGATTTTTGTTGGAAGATTATCTAAAACGATCGACTGTTTTAAGAAAATTGATTTAAAACTTTACCTTTCGTGTTTAGAAAACCAAACGTTATATATGACTTCCAGTTTGGGTTGATTTTTTTGTTATATGTGTGACGGTACATACCCAAAATTTCCAGCAGAGCAACGTCAAACTTCACTCACGAAGATTAAAATTGCAACGCCGGTAGTTTAGAACTGTTAGTAACCTGCTTAGACGAATCTACAATTACCGTTGTAACAGGACTTCCCGAATGCGAAGCTGCTAACTAAGATTCCAAAATTAATTATTTGAATCCTATTTTCTAAGAGAAATCGATTTCTCTGAACTGGTTTCCAACTACCCACTTTCTCTGAATAATTTTCGCATTTACCATTTGAATTCATAAACATGTTTTCGCAGTTTCGCTGATATTACTAAGCCTCGTATATGAGTTTGGACTTTATTCGAAAAGACGTCATTAAAACCGGTTCAAGTTAAAAAGAGCACAACATCGAAAAACTTTGTTTTTAAAATATTTCTAATAATATTGTTCATAAGAAGATATTAAATTACACATCAGTTACAAGTTGTTGGTTTTGAATACAGTTTTTGGAAATTTCAAAGTGCAAACAACTGAAATTTTAACAGTTTAAAGTCTGGCGACTTTATCGGCCAGCAGCTGTAAGTTTCTTATATTTACTTAAAATCGTTTTTCAAAATTGTTTACCTTGAGAAGTCCTCTAGTCTTTTAGCTTCTTGTATAGTTTAGAGGGTTGTAATTGCTTTATCATATTTAATTGTTTTTAAGAAATCGTTGTAAATCGGACAATGGCCCATTCAAAATGTGATGTCACAAAGCAACATAAATTGTATATTGGGATTTCCATGGAAGGAAACAAATAAACACTAGATTGCAGGTAATATTTTACGTAAAAGTATTGTTTTCATAAAGCAGGCACGTAGTGCTTTAAAATCAGCATACAAAATAATACGTTTCAGTAACACATTTATACCGAAATATCCGTACGTATAAAAAAATTGATTAATTGGTTCGGTATTTCGCAATACGCCTAAAGCAGGCTGGCTCATTCGCTATTTAGCTGCAATGTGTTATTTTCGTTATTGTTAATAAACTTAATTATACTCTGAAACTTGTTTTAATCAGTGTTGAGCAGTATCAAACCAAGTTCCAAGTAAAACCCCATTTCGTGACAATATACACAATAGACAGAAACTGGATAAATATTAATATATAAACATTCCACCATACATTAATAAAGGAATTACATTCACATTAGGTAAAATGATCTGTAAATAATTGTAAATATGAACTGACTCATTCAATATAAACAAATTAAATAAATAAATAAATAATGAAGCAGTAAACAAATTCGTAGATGGCTTACAGCTTCCTTCCCCAGGTTATGAGTACTAAAATTAACGACTCACTATGCCAACTTTTTGGAACATCAGTTCTACTTTTTTTGGGTTTCGAAGGGCCCTCCGGTTCAGTATCTGTAATTAAAAGATCAAAATTAAAAACGACCATACCGTACTATTTTCAAAAACAGAATTCTTCTTCTTCTGATCATAGGCCAAAGGTCTGTTAATTGCCTACAATGGAGTAGGTTCTATAACCCCTCTTTGTACGTATGTCGGGCAGGAGGCTAGCCTAACCCGTCGAACAGAGCAGAGAAGTTCCGCTACATGGTTTACGATTGTCAAAGATATTCGTATGACAACCGGTTACAGAATCAATTACAACAAATATTTGTGACTTTCGGTGTGGGTGTTTTAGAGTTGCGGTAGGCATTTGTTTTTAACAGCCAAGTAAAGATTAAAACATTTTTCTACTGATAAAGAAATTATAATAAAGTTTGTTCCAGCTTGCTGAAAACTTAGACAGTTATTATTGTCGCAAAATCAAATAAAAGTTTGATATTCACGGGAGAGTACAACCCGCTGTTCCAAAAATAGGCAACCCAAAATGCGTATCACAAGAGACTGTACTATCTAATTTTTTAATAACGATAATTTGAATCAGAGAGTGTTTGACATGCTCGACAATTAACTGACTTATATAAAGCTTGTTCAGATTAAACAAAGTTTGAATAATATATTTGAAATAATGAAATTTAGATATTTATAATTAAGACATTGTTGTTTTCGTTCACACTTACTTTATTTAAAAGTTGATTAGAATAAATTAGCGAACATATCAAAGAGGTATCTCTGATCTCTGATATAATACATAGAGAAGTTCAGTGCTGGGAAACTATGTGTTTATTTCATGCACCCCGTGCGCCATGCGGCTGAGGGTCTACTCATCTAGCGGTGGGGGTAAGAATTAAAACTATTCCTTTGAAGTACCGTGAGAGCAATAAAAACCCAAGTCAAAGACGCCCATGGAATTTTAAAGCCTTGTCTTAGATTAATATCTAATTATAGGGATGTAAACATTGTAAATATTTTTAACTATCATTCTTTAATAATTGACGGTTTACATTTCAAATGTTATATTCTTTGAGGCTTTCGCGGTTTCTCGAACTGTCAATATTACAATTTACTTGCGGCTTAGACCGCGTCGTAATTTGGGAACTACACCCAGCATTATCAGGTAAGGTCCGACCTGTAGCTTGTCTGCCTTTACAAGCATTTGCTCTAGAGGTTTGAACCATATTTGTTCGTAGGTCCTGCCTGCCTAAATAGGGCCGTGTGCTTGGATTATTCAAACTTCGGGGCGGCCAAGGATTTGATCTTAATGTATTTTGTATGCCAGGACAATAATACTTAATCGGCTTATGCCTGTTAGCTGTTTGTGAACCCATACACACTAACGTTTCGCAAGACATTGCAGCTTGCATCTTCAGAATGAATAGAACACTGAACTCAAATCCGGGAAGCGGAGGTATTTAAATCTCTTTGAGCCAGTCGGGCAGAACGACGGAGTTCTGGTTGGCTGTCACCGTTGGGCAAGGACGGATCCGGTGGAGCGTGATCGTGTGATCGATGATGCGTAGGAGCCCTTAGAGGATAAACTACTGGAGTCCAAGCTTTACTGAGTCTAAAACCATCCTCCCTGTTTATGTTGTTAGGTTGTTTCTCAATTTAAATTGTTTCATGTATGATACGAGGGAAGTAATGAGGTACTCTGGCGAGTACCCGAACATTGTCAAAGTCCATCTTATGTCCAGTTAAACCAGTATGTTCAGCCACCGCAGATTTTGTGTGGCGTTTATGTTTGCAATCACCTTTGTGCTCTCGCTATCTTAACTCAATGGAACGACCAGTTTGTCCGATGTAGTTTGAGCCACAGGAGCAAGGGATATTGTAGATCCCGGCTGATTTTAAATTTGATATATGATCCTTTACGGATCTGAAACCGTTTTCCAAAGTTTCATTAGTCCTAAAGACTGTCTTTATGCTGTACCTTCTAAGAACATGCCCAATCTTATCAGTAGTGCCTTTACTGTAAGGTAGAAAAGCTAAGCCTTCCGGAGGTGCTAGTTCGTCCTTAGCCTTGGGCTGTTCCGCATTGCGGATTGCTCTCTGTATTTCTGTGGCTGTATAACCATTTTGTTGTAACGACATCAAGAGATGAGTTTTCTCTTGTTGTAGGTGTTTTGCATCTGAGATTCGAACTGCTCTGGTTGTTAGAGTTTTCAGCACAGTTGCTTTCTGCATCGGGTGATAATGCGAATTTGCATTTAAATACCTGTCTGTATGTGTTTTCTTTCTGTAAACTGCGTGCCCTAAGCTGCCATCCGGTTTCCGTGTAACATGTACGTCTAAGAATGGAATACTGCCATTTTCCTCTACTTCCATTGTGAATTGGATTTGATCATGAATTGAGTTTATGTGTACTAAAAATTGTTCTAGTGTTTGGCGTCCGTGAGAGCAAATGATGAACGTATCGTCTACATATCTAACGCAGGATTTAGGTTTAAGATCAGCTGCTGCCAAAGCTTTGGTTTCAAAGTCTTCCATGTATATGTTTGCAATAACAGGTGATAGCGGTGAACCCATAGCCGCTCCTTCAATCTGTTCATACAAGTTGCCATTGCAACTGAAAAAGGTGATTTTCAAACATACGAGGTCTGATCAAAATGTATCCAGAATGGTTTCATAAGTTTGCAATGACTGAACACTGAGGGATGTCGTTTTGCGTAAAATGACCTTGGCATCCATTTCACATGGGCTGTGAATTACATTGGCCTTGCTCAGTCGGCTGTTTCACAGTAATGTTTTTTGGTGACATATGTGTAATTGTTTGGCGTATTTATCATGTCTGAAAAAAGCGATCAACGAATTTGTATCAGATTTTGTCAGAAACTTGGAGACACTTGCAAAAATACATATTTAAAGTTACAGAAAGTCTATGGGGAAGATTTTATGAGCCGTGCAAAAGTTTACGAGTGGTATAAACACTTTAAAAATTGTCGTAAAAGTGCTGAGAGTGATCCCCGTTCTGGAAGACCTACAACCAGCAAAAGTGAAAAAAATATTGAAGCTGTGCCCAAAGCTGTGCGGGTAAATTGCCGAATCACTATTCGTGAGTTATCTTCAGACCTGTACATTCGTTTCGTTTCACTTCAATCAATTCTTACGAACGATTTGGGTATGAGACGCGTCTCAGGCAAAATTGTACCAAAACTCTTCACAGCTGAGCAACAACATGCCGGTGTTTCAGCTGCTACTGAGTTGCTTGAGTGCGTCAAAAACGACGAAAACTTTATAAAAATAATCGTAACTGGCGACGAAACGTGGGTTTATGGGCACGACCCTGAAACTAAGGCCCAATCTTCACAGTGGAAGACCCGAAAGTCTCCCAGACCTTAAAAAAGCACGACAAAGCCGCAGCAATGTTGAGGCGATGCTGACTGTTTTTGTCGATTACAGGGGAATTGTGCACGATGAATAGGTTCTATCGCGCCAGACAATCAACAAGGAGTATTACTGCCAAATTCTGCGACGTTTGAGGACGCAGTTCGTCCGAAAAGGCCGGCATGAGAATGGCGAGTGGCAATTGCACCATGACAATGCCCCTGCCCACGCATCGCAACTTGTGCAGCAGTTTCTTGCTAAGCACCGTATTCCACAGGTCCCTCAGCCACCCTATTCGCCAGACCTTGCTCCCAGTGACTTTTTTATATTCCCGACAATCAAATTCCATTTGAAAGGAAAAAGATTTTAAGACATTGAGGAGATACAGTAGAACACGACGAAGCAGCTGCTCGCTATTTCAGAAGAAGGATTTAAAAAATGTTTCGAGCAACGGCAGCAACCCTGAATTAAGTGTGTGGCTTCGGAAGGGTACTTTGAAGACGATTAAATATTAATTTCATAAATCTTGTAATTTCTTTTTAAATAAACACATTCTGGATACATTTTGATCAGATCTCGTATTTCGACTAATTGGTTTAGATCTGTAGGTAGTTTATCTCTTAGGATCTCTAACACACCATCTACCGGTACTTTTGTGAAAAGGGACACAACGTCGAAACTGACTAAAATATCTCCTTCACACAGCCGAAAACTTTTGATCTTGTTGACAAAATCACAGGAATCCCTTATGTACGATTCCGTGTTGCCACTAAGTGAGCGAAGCTTAGTGGATAAGTAGCTTGCTAAAGTATGTGTAGGAGAATTTATAGCACTCACAATAGGTCTGAGTGGCACTCCAGCCTTGTGTATTTTGGGTAAACCATAAATACGTGGGGTGATAGAGTTTTTGGGTATGATGCGCTGTTTTTCCGTGGCGTCAATAGCATCAGAACAGTTAATAGCAGCAGTCACTCTTGAGATGAGAGAGTTAAACGGATTGCGATTAAGCCTTCTGTATGTGTAATCGGACAACAGTGTTTCCATTTTTAAATTATAATCTGAAGTGTTCATCACAACAGTAGCATTGCCTTTATCTGCTTTAAGTATGAGGACATCTTTGTTATCTCTTAGTAATTTCAGTGCTTCTTTCTCATTTTTACTGATACTGGAGCGGGGCGGCTTCGCTCTTCTTATTATGCTTGATACATCCTGTCTTATGCTTTCAGAAATTACTGTAGGTAGTCTGTGAATTGCTGCTTCTACGCCCGGTACTATATCTTCCACCGGAATACGTTTGGGTGCTATAGCATAATTAAACCCTTTCTTTAGTACTGATGTCGTTTGCTCATCTAGCAGCATGTTGCTAAGGTTTACTATCACCTTGTGATTAGGTAATTCGTTCCGGGGCGGTTTCGGAACTAACCGTTCGTATTTTCCAGTTTGTTTGACGGTTGCTTGTTCTAATGTAGTTTGAGCCTGCTTACACGTTATTGTGTCAATTTTCTCCCACAGGGATGGTTCTAGCGTACAAAAAAGTTGTAAATGTAGCTCTTACAGCTTACAGTCAATTTTATCAAGATCTATGCGAGTTCTACTGATTTCCGATTTCAGAAGTCCGAGGCTTGCTTCCCGGGAGATTCGCTCGTTGTGCCGGTTATGCAAATGGTGTTTGATGAACACACAGTTTGGTAGAACCTTGTTGTCACGACAACGTTTAAGAACAAATATGGCTCGAACCTCTAGAGCAAATGCTTGTAAAGGCAGACAAGCTAGAGGTCGGTCCGTACCTGATAATGCTGGGTGTAGTTCCCTAAATAACGACGCGGTCTAAGCCGAAAGTAAATTGTAATATTGACATTTCAAATGTTGTTAGGTTATTTATTTAATTAATTGATTACAGCAAAAGTCATTACAATTACATGTTACAGTACCGTGAATTTAAAAATGTTGACAGTGGAAGATAAAATTTTCATATTAGAATCTTATTTCCATAATGGTACAAAGAATGAAATAATGAATGGCAATATTCATTTTAAACCTGTTTCACAGAATTTCAACAGCGGTATCCCAATCAGGTTGCAACAATTTCTATAGAACTCCCACGAGAATAGTTTTAGAGAAAGTGGAAGAGTTGATAGTAAAAAATGGATCAGGAAGATGTTTGAAAAGAACTGCAGATGTTATTGATAATGTGAAGGGCGTATTCAGCTCAAAACGAAAGGGGGGGGCAGCTTTCTGAATCCAACTTCTTTCACGGGGGAAGGGGGTCTATGGGGGCATGCAATAATACACAATTACAAAAGAAAAACACTATTTATTAAAAAAAATAATTTTTGAACAGTAGTTTGCGAGGATTAGTTGCAAATTTTCTAACTACAGTTTTCACTAATGGTTCCTTGTTTGCGAAAACCCATTGACGATGAATGCTTAGCATGGGTAACACATTTAACGTATTTTCACCAATAGTGCTTCTAAGCCATGTTTTAGTCCGGCGAAGGGAGCTGAATGAATGCTCTACAGTGCTTGTTGTGTAGGGCTGTGAAAGCAAAATCAGTAGCGCCATTCTAATGGTTGGAAAAAACAATTCACTCTTTTTTAAAATCTCGATGATATCTGGCGCTTCTTTTACCTCATTCCACATTTTGAATCATAATTCTCTTTCTCCTCCGTTGCAAATTGTAAAAAGTTGCACAAGATGAAGTACTTTAATTGCCTTCGTTTAAATTTGTCACAAAATCTTCAATGGCTTTGGAAATACTTTTGGCATTAAGCCTTTCAAGCTCTACAAATTCTAAATATGTTTCTTCGTTTGTATTGGCCTTTTCATCGAAGAATCGTAATCCAATAGACAGCTGTTCTTTGCCCGAAATATCCGCATTTTCGTTAGCCACAATGCCCGAGTAAGGGCAAAACCTGAGCTTCTAGATAATGCACCGCCCGGCAGTACAGCTGCTTACCATTCTTCTGGATGGATGCAGAAGAAGATCTTCGTAAGCTGGTTCGAGAACTTTATTCAATTTTCCAGACCGTCCAAGGACAACCATGTTCTTTTATTCTTGGCCATGCAACGCACACTAAAAACCTAGCACTAATTGAAGAGGCTAGAGAAAATAATGTTATATTGTTATGTTTTCCTCCACATACTACCCACGCTTGCAGCCGCTGGACGTGAGATTCACGGCGGCATTGAAAACATATTATAGTTCAGAAGTTAATAGGTGGATGCAGCAACATCCAGGCCGACTTATTGTTATCTCACAGATTGGAAAACTATTTGGCGATGCGTTCAGGAAGGCTGCTAGCATCCAAACCGCTGTCAATGGCTTTCGTAAAACAGGAAATTGTCCATTAAATCCAGATGTCTTTCCAGAATGGATGTTTGAGCCCGCAGAAACAACAAATCGGATTCTGGAAGACAGTCTTGAAAATATTGATCCTTTAATTGCGCATCCAGTTACTCCACCATCAAGACTTGGAAAGGAAGTAATTCATGAAACGCCACTTAGAACTTCATACCAAGAAGCCGAACCCATTTCTTCTACACAGTTTTATGCAAATACGACTCCTTCACGCTCATCGTCCGACACTTCACACAATAAGGTAACAAGAAGACGAATTTTATAGTTTCACCGGAGCAAGTTATTCCAATTCCCCACGGCCATAGGAAAATTTACCCTAATGATAAGATGCGATTTAAAACTGGTATTCTAACATTATCGCCTTAGAAAAGTGTAACAGAAAGCCTAAACTTGACTTGAATTGTGGAAACAAGAAAGCAAAAGAGAAAATCG